>CM053509.1:81899565-81916711 GCA_028627145.1 Eidolon dupreanum
TGCAGTGTTTCAGAGAGTTAAATGTGGCAGGAGAAGCTACACAGAATACAGAGTGGTGGCTAATGTCAGAAAAGGCAACCAGCATTTCAGTAAGAAAAGGGGAAAGCAGTGGTAACAGAGAGGAAAGGGAATTTAAGAGACATATCCAAGGTGACAATGGAATGTAAATGTCTCGGAGCGTTAATTTAGGGTGTGAGATCTAAACTGGCTTCCCTTCTGAAATGGAGTCTTGAATAATTTGTGAGTGACTCAGATTCTGTCCCCTTCACCTCTTCAGGGTAAAAACTATTCTATGCTTTTTAACAAGTCAAACATATCAGAACTTTGGCCACTTTAAAGTGTTCTAATGCCACACAGATGGGGGTTGTCACTCAGTAAATTAGCTAAGTATATTTTAGGTACAATTGTAAAGGACCCATTATTTACAGCAGTGCTGGCAATGCCAGGCACCCTGTAGTTGTGCATTGAATATGGAATGATAGTAATTGCCTATTAAAAGTTTTAAATTTGGGTCCCACAGATTTGCTTCCTAGCGCAATAGGAAAAAAAAAAACTTTTCTGCAGGGAAATATAGAAAATATGTATTCCATAGCCATGCCAACTGAAATAAGACACATTTCCAAAATCTTAGATGACTTTCAATTCCATAAAGTCCAAATGTGAGAGTGAAGATGTATGGGATATTAGTCTAATTGCCATCTAGGATGTTTATACAAACTAGAAGGCCAACAGTAGATTAAATTCAGTCACTTTGGGAGGAGTAGAAAGGAGAGCACCAGTCTTCTCAATAGAAATATGTAAATCAGACAATATACAAAAATCAATTTTAACTGGAAATTTGAGTAAAAGTTTACCAAAAATGGGAACTGGAAGAAAAAAAAAACTATTCCCAGAGCCAATGCTCTGCCATGGTCAGCCCTCAGTAAAGGTTTGCTCCCTCCTCCAAAGCTTGTGCTCTCACTCAGAGATATCACGTAAGAACAGACGCCTTCAGGAAACTTCTACCAATTTAGGTCACAACAGTTGGTCTGTTACAATTTAGCATTATAGGGAATACAAATGAAAAGAAAAAGATGATCTTTATCTCTAAAGAGGGGAAACAGAGAGTAGAGGCATTTGAGAGACATTTCCAAGATCATTGAAGAATTAAACTTAAGAATTATTAAATAATCATACAAGAGAGACATTTATCCAGTCCTGTAGACAAGAACAGGGCTAGACTGAGAATAGCATGGACTGGGAAAATACTAAACCCCTGGTCCAGGACAGCTACCAATGATCTGGGCTTCAGTTTCCTTTTGTTTCATCATTGTGCCCAGCACTGTGTACCAGGCACTATGCCAGCTATGTGGCACTGGCCCCAAGTCTAGCAGAGGAAACAATAATAAGAGTATAAACTAACATCCTATAAAGCCTCTGAGCACAAAAAAGGGCCCAGTCAATATGGGCTGAAATGGACAAGGGATACTTCATCAAGACTTGAGTTGTGCCTGAGGAACAGGTAAGACTTGAATAACAGCATGGATGGCAGGGATGGGAGATTAGGCAATGCAAGCAGAAGTTAAAGAAGAGGAAAGTAATCACCTTTTTAAAGATTGGATCCATAGGGGGTAAAAAGAGATAAATTTGAATCTGATTACAGAAAACCTTAAAAGCTGCTCAAAAAATTTAAAGCTTTTTCTAGGAGGAACCAATAGGTATTTAGTTTTGTTTTGGGTTTTTTCTTAAAGCTGGAATAATAGAATTTGATGAAAACAATGTATTTGGAAGATAGAATTACAGGATGGGTTGAAACAATAAGAATGAAAGCAAGATGAAGCAGCAAGTTATTGTAATAATCTATGGAGCCTTCAACAATGGGGGTGGAGGTTAGACTGAAAGGAAGGCACAAGTCCTCTGCCAAGATGAGACAGATTTTAAACAGAAGAATTGGCAAGGCCTGCCAAGTGACCAGAATTATAGGACAAACAATAGAGGATCCAAAGTGACTCAGAGATCTTAAAGCTAAGTAAGTTGTGTATTAGGGAATTATTTACAGAAATAAAAAGTTGGGAATAAACATGTGTACATGGAAGGTCACAAACTGATCTAGAGTAATGACAAACTTCAGATGACATACAGAGAAGGACTAGCTTTGCAGTCAGTATCTGTCTATTGTACATCTTTATTTTTAGAACCATCTATGATTCATAAAACGCCTTAGCTTGGCCAAAAAACAAACTGTTCCATTTTTAGCTGATTGTGTATTTAAATTAACCTTCAATCTAGTCATTTACAGCCACACTTGTATCCTTTCTATAGTTAATTGTAAGTACTGTAAAAGGTCACTCTTGCCAAGAGAGAAGTTCAATTACAATAACTATTCCATTGTTTTAATCACAATTCTGTACTACACAAAGATATACACAGACAAGACTGAAAGAGTAATTGCAATGCTTTCCTTCAAAACAAAGAAAAATTCATTTACTCAAAGCCAGTAACATGATTATCACCATAGTGGCACCCCTGGAAGGAGAGACTGGATGACAGGATACAGAAATAAATTCCTTAAGCATCCATAGTCTCAGGGAATAAACAGTAGAAATGGTGAGAAATGGCGAGAAATAGCATTCCCAAGAAACAAAGGGGAGAAAGGAGATAAGATAAACTAGCAAAAGAAGAAAAAAACTCAGTGGCTAAAGCTGTTCCTTGAAACAATATCTATTGAAAATCAGAATTTTCTGAGTACTTTGGGAAAAATTAAGAAATAAAACAAGCATGAATCAGATGAGACCCTTTGGGATGTGAACATTTAAAATAGAGTGTGAACACTTACAAATCTCAGATTCCACTAGAAATGATCAAAGGCACTTTTCCCAAGTACAGACCATTTTGTTTAACCTACTTAATGTATTTTTCCAAGCTAACGAATATGATTTATAGTTTAGGTCTCATTGTAAAAATTTAGCAAGCTTCTCTTAAAAAGCTAGCACATTACAGTATTAAAAGCACTAGTTTAATTTCTTAATTCTTTTCTTATAGGAATTTTCAAAAACTTCCTCCTTTAAATTTGCATAAATAGCTTCTTGCAACCAAACAAAACAAATGTGCCACTGAATTTGAGGGAAGTTAGAACTTTTAATTCCTTCTGGGCATGGACTATCTAATTTAAAGGCACTTTCCAATTTGATCCTTGACATATCCATATCCATTCTCCATTCACAGTCTGCTTCTACAATGAAACTGTTCAGCATAGAAAGACTGGATTCTCTGTTAGAATTTTAGTATCCTATTGGCTTCACCACTCCCCATTTCTCAATTTATCCAAGACTTCACACATGAAAAAATTCTCACACACAAATAATAAAAGTATTATTGGGGCTGGCTCCATCGTGTAGTGGTTAGCATGTCTGCTTTACACACAGAAGGTCCTGCATTCACGCCCCAGATGGAGTCATGGACCATGCCCCAGGGGTGCCAAGCCTTTGGGGTGCCAGGCCCAGGGTACATGCACCAGCATATGGTAGGAGATGCCCCCAGAGAGCTAGTTCTTAAGGGGAAACGGCAACATCCATAGGTCAGGGATGGAAGTGGGGAGGGATTAAAGAGAGAGAAAAGCAAAAAAAAAAAAATATATATATATATATATGTATATATATATATATATATATTTAAATTCTTGAATAACCTGGAGATTATCCAGCATTCATTTTCTTCAAGAAAAAAAGGAGGAAGGGGGAATGCAAATACTCAGAAGAGAAAACATATTTAGAGATACTGTGTCTCACATGAACCAGAACATTGCCTGGCTACTTATCATATTGCAGAAGATGGAACTTCTCTGTTAATGAAGAAAGACAACTTTCCCAGGTCAAGGAGTTGACAACTGGGACCTCTCTACTCCACTAATGGAAAACACTCTCTGATAGGTTTCAATTCTCTTCAAAAAAGAAAACTCACTTGCTTGAATATGATAGAATTCTAATCTGATCAACTCTCAAACCTAAAAATATTCAATGATGTAACAAAAACTACAAGAAAATAATCAACAACAAAAATATATAAAAAATAATAGTTTTCTTGTTTTTCAATGGCTTTGTATATTTCTAGCAAAAAAAAATTATTTTTAGAAACATAGATCCAAAAAGACTCAAATCCAATGACTTCCCATCAAGATCCAAATGAAGATGACTCTTACCTACCTCTGTCAGCTCATATTTGAGACTAGCATGGAGTCACTCTCTACGGGACAGACTAATTATTGTCCCACAATATCCCACCTCCACTTTACTCCTAATGTAATAGAACACCAAAGTTTAGCTAGGTACATGTAAGCCATCCAATATAAATGATACATTTCTCTTTTGGTCATGTGACTAACCTCTGACCAATAGGATGACAGCAAAGTGATGTGTGTCTACAACTTCCTCCAGGTTCCAGTGTAAGGGTGTCAGTGGTCCCAACTGGAGAACCTTGAATTCAGTAATATCAGTAGTCATGCTTTCATTCTACATTAATTGGGGCATTATCCTGGCTACATAGTGCTGAGCCTCATTCTCTATCCCCTCCAAACTTCTGTGAACTATCTGACATCCTGTTTATAAGCTCTTTTCCTGCTTAAATTAGCTAGAGTTAGTTTACATTGCTTGCAGCTGAGAACACTGACTGAGACTCAGATGCTATTCAAGGCTTATGTGTGGTCCCTGCCCTCATGGAGTCCCGAGGTCCAAGAATTAAGATTTTTTCTTAAGCATCTTCCTTACAATGTGAAATCCCTCTGTAAAATGAGATTTAAGTAATGAAATGTTTAACAAACATGTCAGAGCATATATATCCAAGCAACTTATATCTTAGGCCCCCTCCAAGTAACAATTCTTTGTTCACAGCTTGTTTATTTATTTATTTAAACAGAGGTGCTGTCACAGTTTAAAACTTTTAGATATTGTTTGAAAATCACCTCGTGCCTGACACTTATTTTTATTTGTTTTTTGAAAATGTTTTAAAAATTCAAATATTGCAAGATGAAAAACTATCTCCTTCTCAATCTTCTCCCTTGGTTTCCTAGTTTCCCTCTCTAGAATTAGTGTGCTACCTATTTCTTCGAGTCCTTTCAGAGATGAGATAAAACAGATATAGACAGAGATAGGTATAGAGAGATGCTTATAAGCTTATAAATTAAAATGTATATATTTATATCCTATTTTAGCAAAGGTGGTAGTACGCTCTTCTATACTACATTTTCATTTAATATCTTGGAGATTATTCCTTATCAGTACATATAGCTCCACCTCATTCTTACTAATGATGGAGTAGTGTTCTAATTTGTTTCATAATTACTTATCTCCTATCGTTTGTTATTTATGTTTCCTGTTAGCAGTAAATATTCTGTTGCAGTAAATATTCTGTACAAGATTCTATCTTTACTTTTATGAGTGTATCTGTCAGATAAATCTCAAGAAGTATAATTGTTGGGTCAATTATAAATGATGAGTATTTACAAATTGTCCTCCAAAGAGTTTGTTAATTTATACTCTCTTAATGCATGAGAGTGTCTGATCCCTCTCTTCCTTTTCTAACCCCCACTTTTCTTTTTGACTATCTTTCATAAAGGCAAATTTCCATCTTTTGACAATAGGTTTTAACCTCTGAAAACTGCAGCCAAGTCATTTGAAGCCAACCCTGATAAATAAAAGCATGATCTTGTAAGATAACACAATTCTGAGTACAAGATGAGCTGTGACCCTGAAATAACTAAATGAGGTCCTTGTTTGTGTTGTAAAGTGATTCTAAAGTTAGCTCCAAAAGGAGATCCAAACATACTTTGGGCAACAGTAGCATCGTTCAAAAGGCACTGCCTCCCAAAGGAATACTGTTGAAGGAGGCCAGGTTCAGTCAGAGGTAGAAAATCTGGTCTATGGATTCAACAATTCTTATTACGTCATAGTCACACTATATGTGAAGTGTAAAGATCAAGTAATGAGTCTTCTTCGGGTCTGGTTTATGCAAATTAGCATCCTTCCTTTATAGCCGATTTTTTATCTTTCATTCTTAAGAATTCTCATAATTTCCCTGGGTTGAAGATAGCAAATGGTATTTTATCTACACTGAACATAAGAATTCCACAGAATCTCAGTGACTTGCTTACAATAGCACTTGCAATGCTACAGACCACAGTATGTTACCTGGGAAATCCTGAGAATTAACTCATTTCTTTTTCTGTTGACCTAAGAAAACTTCAAGGTCCATATGTTTCCAAGGGTCCTTGATAGAAAGATGAATCATAATTCTGAGAATTATGTATATGCTAATGCATCATAATTAACTAAAATTCCTCCAAATAGAGGGTAAAGATAAGTAAAACTTAGACATACAGCTAGTAGTGTGCTTATAATGTTTAAAAACTCTTAGGTATGGAAAAATCACTCTTTGTAGCATTTGCCAATATCTGTGGTGCAAAGGCTCCTACCATGCGCAGTTTCAAAAACTGACTCACAAAAGCCCTGCAAATTTAACCATAGGGCTCTCACGAACCTGTATGAGTGGGCTGCAGCCTACCACAGCATGGCAACCATGCCTTCCAAGAGTGTCATAGCATGAAATTTTTACCCCAAGGAAAAAACTCAAACTCATCTAGGCTTCAATATACTATACCTCTTAATTTTATACTACTGTGAATTATTGTGTTCTTATTTCATATATCTCTAAATTCAAACTTTGCTTTAAGCTTCATTATCCTCAATGTACTGCGCTTCAAAGCATGTAACTTCAATTTTCATAAAAATATATTTTTACACAGGTTGATATGTGAGTCTATTAATGTTCACTTATTCAGCACTTCCTTTCTAACTTTTTCTCTATCTCATAAATATGAAATGGAAAGAGAGCAGGAAGCATGTACAAGATCATTTTTCTATATTTACATAATGAAAAAGTTACATGTAATGTGAACAAAGGAGTCAAAAGGGAATTCGATGCATAGCAATTCAGGACATCTTGATAGATGGGACATTTTGTAAGTTATCTGCTTAAATAGCTGTTGAGACAACACATTGCTCTTGAAAAGACTATTTTTTTAAACCACAAAAATGTTTCAAGGTGATTTAACATGCTCATCAACTCAATCTGTACATGTGTAAATGTGTATATGCAAGGTACGGGTATCAAAAAATAAAACTCTACGCAAATGTTCTGATAACTTCCTTCAAAGTAATGTACACATTCAGTCATATTTCTATTGCCCAAAATGTTTCTGAAGCTGCCTTCAGAGCAGTGTATAAATCACACAGTGAAATTAAGTTCACACATACCTTTATAATCACATCTTATTTAGATGAAAAATTAGAACCATCCAACCATCCAAGTTGATGAGCCACCTTATTTATCAGACTGAACTCCAAGTGACTTGTAGACATTTCTAAAGATCATAACCACCCTCAAAGGATAAGGATCTGTCAACGTTCAAAAGGACTCCCTAAAAGAAGTTTCAAAAATGTTTTGAGCAATAGCTACTTCACTGAAATAATTGTGCGACCTTCCAAGATGGTGACTTAGAAGCACATGACCTTTATTTGTTTTAAAATCCCATTATATCATGGGAAGTCGCATCATGTAGTAATCAAAACACATCTGTGGGAGCCATTCGTGGGTTCAAATCCTGTCTCCAACATTTCCCAGCCATGTGACATTGAGCAAGTCATTCACTGTCTCCATGCCTCAGTTTCTTCCCCATAATCTGTAAAATAAAAGTAATAATATTCTCCTCATGGTATTGTCTTGAGGTTTAAACAAAGATAATATATGTTTAGCTCTATGCCTACAATGTGATAACTACTTGATAAATGGTAACTATTTTTTCTTTTATTATCAATAGCATCTCACACAGACCTACAGGGCCTTTTTTGCAGACAACATTCTTTATTCTTTTATCTCACCTATTAGAAATCTAGAGGCACTAGCATAGTGACACTTGATCAGAAGGTTAAATTGGGCACATTTGAGTACCTCAAGCTAGAAAGTAGAGACACCATAGTAATACAATAAGTCCTCACTTAACACAGGCCATAGATTCTTAGAAACTGCTACTTTAAGTGAAATGATATATAACAAAACCAATTTGACCATAGGCTAATTGATATAAATAAGAGTTAAGTTTCTATGGCATATTTCTGGTCACAAAAATATCACCAAACTCATAAATAAAGACCCAAAACACTTCTATTATTAAACATTGACATAAATGTGAGCTATACATACATTTAAAAAAGATGACTAAAAATAAGATCATTATTTTTCAACCCACTTTTTCTAGGTCAGAGTCGAGGATGACTAGAGCCTCTTCCAGCAGCTCAGGGTAAAAACTGATACCCCACCCTAGATATGACGTACTTTCATCACAGAGCCGCTAACACTCACGCTCACTCAGACTGGGGCAATAGAGACAAACCAGTTCACCCAACATGCACATCTTTGTGATGTGGGAGGAAACTAGAGCACCTAAAGAAAACCCACACAGACATGGGGAGAACATGCAAACTCCACACAGACAGTATGGTATTGATATTTTTTTCTCATCAACATTATAACAAAAGACATTGAACAAAACTACATCATTCAAGGACCTATTGTAATTACTATTCACATATGGTAGAGATGTGGAGAAAAGTAATACCTGGACTATAAAACTATATTCCTGGGAAGAAATTATTATTCAAGTGGGAGAATAATGAAATATAACCAACTCTATTCTTAGTTGAAAATATAGTAGTGGTTTTCATAAAAGTTTCACATGGGAAAATAAGCTGTCTCATTTTTATTAACCTCTGCATCCTTACATAGTATCATGAGTCCTAACCTCTCATCCCTGTTCATGTAACATTATGAGCCATACTGACCACTCCATGGCCTCGTACCATGTTCCAAATAATGAAGAAAGCCCTAGAAGAGTCATCACATAGGGAAGAAGAGGAAGGGAGCCTAGTCAGCCATGCCCCAGGAACAAGTTCTTGGCTCAATGCACCAAGAGGAGTTGAATGCATCTGCAGGCGACCATATTACTCTCCAGGACACTCAGATTGCTGGCTAGAGAAAGACAACTCAAAGAAGCAAGGAGAAACTGTCAGCTCTCCTCACCTTACTTGCAAGATAGCTTTACCACCTTTGTTTAATACAGCCTTCTTGAGGTTCCTTTAATATTGGCCCAAAACTCAAAGTGCTAGGCATGGCTCAGAACCTATAGGGAATATTCTGTTCCCACTAGGAAATATTTCTAGGCATTAAATTCTGAGAAATGATAAAATACATACATTGAAAATATAAACAATATTAACAATTGAAGCATTTCTGCTATTCTGCCCACAAAAAGCCATTACCTCTGTCTTTGTGACAAGAAGTTTAATGTCTCTGAATTTTGCTCAAGTGCAATATTCACTTGAACACTAAGGTCTAATTTTATAGTGGCAATTTTTTTATCCCAAATCACAGTCACAACACAATCCAAGTATTCTGATACCATATCTTCCATGAAATAGCTTTTCTTCAGCCATATCTACTTTCCAGCTCACTGCTTTCCTACATTCCAGAACCTGGACTGGTGCTCAACTCACAGTTCATATGCAATAAATTATAGATGTATAGATGAACACTTCAAAAATCATAATTTGTGTCTCCTTATGAAAGGTGCCCAAAACAAGAGAAATAGCAATAATAACTACCACATGTAGCAGGAGTTTTTAAGTATATTACATCTAATCTTCACCACCACCTTGCAAGGCAGGTAAAATTATTATCCTTTTTACATACAAGAAGCTGAGACTTAATGCAGATCAGTAACTATCTTGCCCAACAACTCAGAATTATTAAATTATTAAATGGCAGTCAGTCGGTCTCTGGCATCAGAACTCTTTACCACTTTCATAAATAGCTTTTAAGCTGGGAAGTCTTCTCAAAGTGATCCCTCACCTCCCATCTACCAACTTTCTCATCTCCTGTCATGAGTCACTATGATACTGTCCTTCTCATTGTCAAGAATACTGCCAAAGCTTCCGTGACTACTCAATCATGACATCTGCTTTCTCTTCATTTGCAGAGGTGAGTAGGTGCAGCCCAAGGCTTGGCTTTCATGCCAATTTTGGGTTCACATAGACTGAAAAGGAATGAACACTTCACTTCTCCTCATTCTGTGCCCTTAAGTACTGTAGGTCTAAGCCCAGCAACAATGAGCTATGTGAAGAATACTGTGCTATACTCAACACTGCCCCCTTTTTACACCATGCTCTTTCTCCCCAGGACATTGTTCACTCTTTCTGCAAATGGTCTCCTTGGAGCATATGAGGATCTACAATGGAGGCACATTTTATAAAGACTTAGGATCTAAAATTAGTGAGTAAGCAGAGTAAAATAAATAAAATTACCCTTAAAAACACATATATATGTAAGTAACTATAGTGTATAAATTACATACAAATACTTTATATATAAATTATATATAAATAAGTAATATACAAATAAAATTACCCACAAAATAGTGTACAGTGTTTATGATTTTATGTACTCACTTTTGTGGTCAGAATTCTTACATAGATTTCACTCTGAGAACCACTAAACCAGAAGAGAAGTCTAAATGCAGATACCTAAACATTCCAATCATTCTGCCTATCAGAATGGGAAAATATTCCAACTTGCTTGCAGGATTTACTCTACCATCTTTTAATGTGAAATGCCTGTATGGTCTGTTAAAAGGTATGTTTGTTGTTGTGACATCTTACTCTGTGGTAAGTTCTGAAGTCAGAGAGTAGGTTGGGTTTTTGAGTAGTGACAATGTCACCCAGTTACCTGCTCAGATGGAATTCCAGGGATAAACACAGCTATGATTTCTCAAACTGAGATCCCCATTATATCAGGAAGGAAAGATGAGAAAGCAATTCATAAGAAAATTAACCCCTAACTATTTGTCTCTATTTTGCATGGCCCTTTTTCCTTTCCCTTATTTTTCGTTCATTCCTTTGTACATGTATAGTTTCTTTTCATAACTATTTCTCTGACATCTTTATAAAGTGCTTAATACTGAGCTCAGTTATTTTGTAAATTTCCAAATTTCCCTAGACATCTTCCTGGAAGTTTCTTGTTTTGTTTCCTTTGCCATATACCCTTAGCCAGTTAGAGCTTTAAAGGAGAAATATGACATTTTGATCCTCTGACACTTTGCCCTATTTTCAGACTCATATCTGTGATATTGTGATTTGTAAGAAATACATATTTGGTAATTCAGATGAGCAAAATATATATCTCATATATGTTTGGTGTTCATCCACAGTTCCTGACTCACAGCTCCTAAAATCCTTGCAATTTCTTAAGTGATGAGAGAAATAAAGGCGTCTTTTTTTATGTTTATTGTGCTAGGAGGTGACTTTGGGGGCTGGTTGTGAGTTGAGCCAACCATTTGCTTAGAGGGTTGGAATTTTCAGTCTCACCCCCAGACCTCTAGAGAGGGGAGAGGCTAGAGGTTGAATCAGTCACCAGTGGTCAATGATTTAAACAGTCAGGTCTATATAATGAAGTCTCCATAAAAACCCAAAAGAATGGAGTTTGGAGAGCTTCTTATTGGTGAACATGTGGAGAGGAGGGTAACATGGCACAGGGAGAAAGCATGGAAACTCTGAGCCCTTCCTTGCCCTAAGCATTTCTTCCACTGGTTATTCCTGAATTATGCCCTTTTATAATAAACAGGTAATCTAGTAAGTAAAATGTTTCTCTGAGTTCTATGAGCCATTCCAGAAGATTAATCAAACCTGAGGAGTAGGTCATGGGAATCTCTGATTTATAGCCAGTCAGTCAGAAGTACAGATAACAAACTTGGCTTGTAATTGGTATCTTGAGTAGCAGGGGGTCACTGAAGACTCCAGTGTGTAGCCAATTGGTCAGAAGCACAGATAAGAACCTGAGCTTGTGACTGGCATTTGAAGTTTTGGTCAGGGAAGTGCAATCCTGTAGGACTGAGTCCTCAACCTGTGGAACCTGATGCTATTTCAGGGTAGATAGTGTCAGAATTGAGTTGAATTGTAGGATACCCAGTTGGTATCCTGAGAATTGCTTGTTAGTGTAGGGAATCCCCGCCCACACACTGAAATTGGTACCAGAATCTATTTAACGTCTCCCAGATCTTTCTTTTTAATTGACCAAGGTTGTGACTATTACAGAGATGTCATCTGGTTGAATTATGAATTGTGTAAGAAGAAGAGAGTCTAAGAATGACCCAGCACAACCAATAAAGCTGGGGAAAGAATGCTCTGTCTGCAATTCAAGGTTCGCAGATGTCCCAACAGCATCACATAAAGGGATTGTCCCTGTACTTCTATCTGTAAATAAGAAATGTCCAACTTGTTGCTTTCATTTTCTTAGTAATTCTCAGAATTTATAAGAAATGTCCACAATAGTCATTTTTATAAGAAAAAAATGTTTTGGGTGGAGTACAAAAGTAGACCAACTTAATCTGGTAAGGGGTCAGCACAAAAATAAAGCAAGGGTCCTCCCAAGATCAGGAAGGAAGGCAGAAATTCTTTTAGGCTGGAAGTTAGCTTGGTCAAGAAGTCAAAGTTTGACAAAGAAAAAGCTGTAAAGCTTTGATTAAAATTCCCATTGCTAGTTATATTTATATGCCCATTCAAGTGCTCATAAAAGAAGGGCATTTTTATTAAGAACACTGTAGATCACTTTGAATATATTTCCCTGTTCTCTCTTTTGCTCCTTTCTCCATCTTTCTATAATGATATAAATTAAAGGCAGGGCATCAGGTGATATGGATGGATTTTCTCAGCTATTTGGCTTGTGCTGCAACAAACCTTAATATTATTTTAGCCATGTGAGTTATTTGACCTGAAAGGATCAGCCTGTTCAATACTTGTTGTGGTAGTGCTGAGGAATTAGCTTGCTTAGCCTGGGGCAATCAATAGATTGACAAACTAGCCTTTTTAAAGTCCAAGCTCTATTTCATAGGAATATTAAGCTTGTGGTGTTCTTACAACAAAGGGACCTGAAGCCTGCACAAAAGGTTTCACAGCTGAAAGCATATTTGCAAGACACTTTTGTCTCTTTAAAGAGGTTCGCATATACACAGAACCAGCCAAAGGCAGGGGAGAGGGAGGCTAAATAGACACAGCTATTTATCTGAAATAACTATGGACAGGTTTAAAAATACAAAAACACAGCCTTGAACATTGGATGAAGAAGAAAAAGGTACTTTGTATGAATTATCCTGTGGCTGTTACAACTTCAAACAATGCTCCTATAGCTATTTTGAAAACATTATGTGAGAAGCAAAGTAAGTAAGTAAGAGATGAAAAACTGTGATAATGGGAAGAAGCGATATTCGTGCCCTTTTCCCTAGATCTCCCACGGAGCTTTCATGACCCAACCCGTGCTCCCCTGTGTCCAAGGGTGAAAAAGTATTTTAAGTTCCTAATAAGCTTGCCCTGAGACTGCTTAGAACTTCCTGACAAATCAGCCTATTATGCAAGTCTGGCTGGCAGCAGATGGGTTGGAAGGGATATGTCAGAGGAGGAGATGTCTGTGATGCAGATTTTCAGGGGGTTCAGCCTCCCCGGAAAGATGCTCCATTAGCCTGGTGATCAGTCACTGGGAACCGCTTAAATGCATTTCTTCCACCAAAGCTAATATACAACGGCAGTCTTTTGAGTCATTAAAGGCTACAGGGGGCCTTGCATTGGGAAAACGAGCTGCCTTCTCAGGGAAAAAAAATATTTCTCCAGTGGACTCCTTCTCGATCATGGACTTTCCCATTATGGTGATGTTTACTGCTTTCCCCTCTCCCAGGTTTTCAAATGTCCCCTTTTGTAAAGACAGAACCTCATGCAGTGAATTTTGATTAGAAGCTCCTATCATCACTCTCCTAACACCAAGCTGGTGTACAAAGTGTACAGTGTTAGAGGCCTGAAATTCCTAGCTGGAGCGCTGGAATATTTCAAACAAAGGATATGATAATGACAAAACAGACAAGAAATTATTCAATTAAAAAAGACAGTGTGAGTTATTTCCCTATAGAACATATCAATAGCCCTCTAACTGATCCCTCTGTTATCTAGGTAGGGTGAAATCGAGCTTCTACAAGAAATCCACTGTGTGGCCAATGTCAGAGAAGGGAGCTGGAGGAGGAAAATCGGAGTCAAGGAGAAGGAGGCACAACAGTAACGAGAAACATTGATTACACTCCAAATCAATGCAAGATGCTGACAGGGCTCTGCAGTAGGGAAGGCTGGCAACCAGATTGTGTCTCCTGAGCCCTGCCCATCAGTAGATGTTACTATTCATACATGCAAATCAACAAGCACTGAGCAGAGATTAAAAGATAAAGGAAGGTGGAAGATGACAAGAAGAAAAAGACTTCAGCTCAGGCTGCAGATCAGAGTAGCAAGCATTATTATAAACATAAAAACTCTGAAATTCTCACTCTGTTCTGGTTCACAGGTGTTTTGCTTTAAAAAAAAAAAAAAAAGTAAACCACCGCTTCCTTTACTTCAAAAAAATTGCCTAAATTTTGTTTTATCATTGAATAACTGTTCTTTCAAGTTAAGACTAAGCTTTGATTAGTCTAACTATGCAGTGGGGGCATCTCCTAAAAATCTAATCAGCACCCCCGACAATATTCATTCTATTCTATGAATCTTGTCCTGAAAGTGCCTGAGGGAACGTGTCTGAGGGTAAATAAATCTAAGGGCAAATGTGATATGCAGAGTAATTATTCAGATACCCTAGTAACATATAGCAAAGAAAAAGCCCTGTGCACAGATTTCTATTGGCATAGGATTTTTCCATGAAGAAGTTTGTATTTGCTCTCCCTGGATGTTTCTCTGAGATGTTAAAACTGTGATTTGTCATTATGATTATGCACATACAGCATCACTGTAGACGAATTTATTGATTGATGGGGGCATGAAGCTCACAGTCAACATTAAAAGATCATCTTTTCCACCTGGGGAAGCGAGTGGTAGGCCAGGAACGAGGCCTGGGCATGAATGCTCCAGGAATCAGAAACACCAGTATGAAAAAAATATCACCACCAGCCTGGATTAACTAAAGAGCCATGACCAATTCTCAGGCCTAAAGCTCAAATATAGAGCATCAAACAGGCAGATTTGTGCTATCTTGACACAGCCAAGCTTTGGTTTCCCTTGGGATGAAAATAGGCCCCAGATGAGATGAGGTATAAGCATCTCCTTTTACCATTTGGAGAAAAGTATCTTTTTAAACAAGTTGTGTCAATGAAAGCCATTTTGTTGTAAAAGCTTTTCCAGGTTTTGAGGCATTTTAGAGTGGTGAGTAATAGCCCTTTGCATTTACACGATGCCATTGTACACACTGATTCATTTAATCTCATCCTACCGTCTAGAAAGTCTTCCATCCGGAAATCTATTGCCATGACAAAATCACCACTAGTAAAATACTCTATAATAATTACCATCTTCTGCTTGGTTTTAAAATGTGCTAATTATTTTTGTCAAGGCTGTTAAAAGAGTCCTAAGTGCTATCAGATCTCTCTTTAGAGCTGAGAAAACAGAGTCCTAAGTACTTGAAGAAAAGCTCTCATGTTTCCAAAGTTCAGAGTTAGACTTTGATCAAAATCAGATTTGATATTTGGATGAGAAAAAAAAAATTAAGTAAGAGAAGATCCACAGCACAGAGGAAATAAAGTAGGGTCTTTCTCTCACCCAACCTCATCTCATAGTTCTAATCACATTTATATACCCACATCAAGTTCTGAAGAAGAGTAGGCCTCACGATCAATAGTAAAAGCAGAGCCATTTTTTTTTTTAAGAAGAAGGTTTCAGAGAAGTCAAGGAGAAAAGAGTATTTAAATTAGGATCCTGATATTAAAGCAGGGAGCAAATAAAGAGGCCAAAACCCCATACCCCAACATTATTTATGAATGAAATACCTCAAACTTGTCTCTTCTACTCACCTCAAAATTTAACCATCATCCAAAACCTGAGGAGTATATCTTTCTCACATTTAACATTAGAAAGTTGGTTTATCTTCTCATGTTTCCATGCAAAGATAGTTTACAGTCCATAATCATTATTACCAACTTATTCTATGACAGAGACAGTCTTTCTGGATTGATATAAGAGACATTTCATGCTCAGATGAAAGTAGTTGCTCTTGTGAGGAATTTAAGTGTCCTGTTTTGCAAAAATCTGAAAGGTCACTGTAGCTATTTTCAAATATGCTTCCATATTCTTTGATTCTCTCCCCTTTGGTGGAACTTAATTTCCCTTCCTTATGTGTGGGCTGTACTTGGTGACTCTCTTTTAACAAATAAAATATGGCAGAAATAATGAAGCATGACCTCCGAGGGTCAGTCATGAAATACACTGTGGCTTCCCTCTTGCTCTGCCTTGAATCACTCACTCTGGAGAAACCAGCTGTCATGTTGTGAGGACACTCAACCAGCACTACAGAGTGGTCTACATGGCAAGAAGCTAAAGTTTCCTTTTAGCAGCCTGCACAAATTTGCCAGGCATGTGAGTGAGCCTTACAAGCAGATCCTCCAGCTCCACTCAAGCCTTCAGGGGATTGTTGCCCTGGCCAACATTTTGACTATAACCTTAGGAGAGATCTGAGCCAGAATCACCCGGCCATGCCCTCTGGATTCCTGAGCCACAGAAACTGTGTCAGATAATAAATGCTTATTTTTTTAAAACCACAGTGTTCTGGAATAATTTGTTATATAACAGTAGATAACTAATGCAGTTACCATTGGCAATAAAAATTTATTGGGCACCTACCCTGTCCAAGACATATGCATGTGGCACATGTACATGTACATAGTGCCCTTTCTGAAGAGGTTAGATTTTTTTTCAATGACATTCCTGGATTTGGGGGAAGTTTTGACACATGAGTCTATATTCAGCCTATCAACTAAACTCATTTAGAGAAACAGGTTTTCCTCACCCACTCTTTTCTTCACTCTGGAAAGAATTTTGTTTGTCATTTTAAAACAAGTCATGTTGTTATCATGGGTATCTTCAAAATCTGACACCATTCCATATTTATGTTTTGTCCTATTTGTTGCCTTCCAAGTACAGCTGAGACAGAGTAACATTTTCAAATAACAGGCAAACACACACACACACACACACACACACACACACACACA
>CM053509.1:81917211-81947230 GCA_028627145.1 Eidolon dupreanum
CACAGGTCAAGGACCTCAGGGCTTGAGCTTCATCCAGCCTAGGTACCAACTCCTGTGGGGAAGCAGCCCCTTGGTGTTTTCTGTGCCTAGACATTGGCATTTCAGACTTTAAAAAGAAGGAAATGAAGAAGAAGAAGAAGAAGAAGAAGAAGAAGAAGAAGAAGAAGAAGAAGAAGAAGAAGAAGAAGAAGAAGAAGAAGACGGCAGAGGAGAGGAAGGAAGGAAGGAAGGAAGGAAGGAAGGAAGGAAGGAAGGAAGGAAGGAAGGAAGGAAGGAAGGAAGGAAAGGAAGTAGATAACAAATAGATAAGAAGAACTCTTAGCTTTGTGCTATTCTTGTTTAGCTCCAGGCAAAGCCCATTCAGAGAACAAAAAACATCACTGCTCACACTTTAGGCAAGAAGTAGAAGCAGTGTAGTTCAGCCATTAGACAGCATGCTTTGAATCCCAACTTAGCCATTTCTCAGGTTTGTGATGCTCAGCACAGTACTCATTCTCCATAAGCTTCAGGTTCTCAGCTATAAAATGGGGTAATAGACTAGTCCCCATCTCTCAAGGTTACAAGGAGATTTAAGTGAGGCTTTATGAGAAAAGCACTAAACCGTACCTGGTTTATAACCCACACTCAAAAGATATAGCTGTTATTGTTTTTATGGTAAGTGCATGATGACCAGTAGAAGCTGGGTTTCTAAATTAGCCCTCTGATAAAGAACAACCACCCATCTGAGAACTAGGGTATAGATGTCCCTGCTCCCCCCAATTTCCTACTTCACATTACCCTGTAATCATCTATGGTCACCTACAGACGCAGTCACACCGCTTTGCTAAACAACACCCAGAAGTCAAATGGGGTCTGGGTTAAGGCAGATCACAATTATAGAGCTTCAGGTAAGGAAGATCTATAGCCAGTACCACTCCAGATGAATCCAGACACCTGGATGGAAATGAGAGAACTCCCCTAACTCTGATTTGTAAGCAGATTAGGGTTCAATACACAGAACAATAACGCTTTCTTTTTCCCATAAACATTTTGCAAGGAGCATACTTTTAAAATCCACAGACAGCCTTTTGGGAGGCACTTTTCTCAGGGTTAGCCTTACTTATAAGCACCTGCAGGACCTGGTCTCTGGGACACCCAAAAGGCTTTGAGAGTCTAAAGTTTCTTTATCAGAGACAAAAACCTTTATTCCACAAATAGAGATATTTCAATACGCAAATATGACTGGAAAAAGTAACCCAAAATAACGGACATTAGATCATCTTTCCTGAGAGTAAGTTTTAAAGGAGTGGATGCGAAGGGGAGTAGGCAGAAGACAGAAGGTGGGAAATGACTAGTTGTGATATAAGACATTATGTGGTGTGTTTCCTAGGAAGCAGAAGCCAAAACAGGATGAATATGCAAGAAATTTATTAGGGAAAATGCCTATGAGGAAAAAATGGGAAGGGAGCTAGAAGAAACTTGGAGAGCCTTCAGAGTAACATCCAGGTCTGAGCTAGAATGAAGGAAAGAAAGAAGACTGGATGGAAGCTTCTTAGACTGCAGTGCAGTTCTGAGTTCAATAAGGCATCGGGGAATCTCTGAGCCAAGCTGTCCATTGGGAATCTCATATCTCCCCCAAAATTGTCCCTGCCTCATTTAGTCATTGGTTGGGAGCAGCTGAAGGGAAGGAATCATGGCCTTGGCAGAATATGGTTAAAAATCTGTTTTATATACTTGAAAGTTGCTGAAAGTAGATATTAAATGCTCTCATCACACACACACACACACACAAAAAAGGTAGTTATGTGAAGTGTTTGCCAACCTATTGTGGTAATTATTTTGTAATATATATGGTATCAAATAATCACGTGTATACCTTAAACTTACACAGTGTTATATATCACCTATATCTCAATAAAGATGGAAAAAATAAAAAATAAGTTAAAAAGTAACAATTAAAAAAAAAAGAAATTTGGGATGAGTTTCAGAGTACTGGAGATGTCCATTAATTACATTTCTTGTAGTCAGAGACCTGAGACGCACATCTGGTGGCTGCCACTCTGGAGTCAATGATAACCAGCATTGTCTCCTGTGGCACTAGAACCAGCCCTGCCAGCATCAATGTTAGGTAGATTCATTTTTTAGCACCCATCACCAGTTTACAAAGAGTCACGACTTGCTTCTAATCTCACACAAAATCCATGAAGACTCACTGGGCCAAACAACCTACTTCAACCCCTAATCATTTTTGTTTGATTTGCATCTTAGAACCCCCACCCAGGGCCCCTAGAAAATGTGATCTAGAATTGGAAAGTTTCCTGAGAATAGCCTCTATTCTCTCCTTTCTCCCCCTGCCACTATGGCCGCAATAAGCCCTGGGTAGAGGAAGAATGAGGAAGAATGAATGATCTCTGGGACTCATACCAGGGAAACCAAGGGTGGGCGAGGAAAATAATAAGTCTGGGAAGCCAAAAATAATGTTTTTCTATTTCTTAACATTGCCAGGTATCTACTTAGACATGGAAGAAAAGGAAATTACATCATTCATTATAGCATTCACTGAGATTTCACTTTCCAAAGAGAACTGGTTCTCTTGAGTTTCCCCTGTCTCTTACCCCCTCTGGGACAAGGGATTAGAGAGGGTCTGTCTCCCTTTGACCCTGAATCGAGCCTCATTTTCTGTGAAAAGGGGCCCAGGCTCTCTCTGACAAGGTTGTCTAAGAAAGCTATTTATTGGCAAATAACTGTTTCAGCTCCCTAATAGCCATCATGAGACTCGACAGGTACCTGGTAAGAGATTTGTGCTTGACTCAAGAGGTGCATTAACAGAACAAAAAGAAACATAAAGTAGACAGTCCTACAAGACTCACTCTGGTAAAGTGCATCTCTGCAGGTCTTGTATTCATTTAAAATATCCTTGAAGAAGTTTGCTATATACTCTGTAATGTTTCTAAGTTATAACAGGAAGTATATTTATAAATTTATCCAAATCATATAGAACATTCAGAGGCTTAATGCAGCCAGACAGGCAAAAATAGAATAAGTAAGTCTACCTAGAGAAAAATAATTAAAACAATATTACCCCAAACAGAAAAAAATGAGAGATACTTAATTGTGCTAATTTAGTATTAAATTTTTATTTTAAAGATGAGATTTTATACATAGGCATTATATGTAAATAAAATAATTTCTTCTTCAAACATACATAAAATTTGTTTAGGGTATTTTTTCCATACTCTATAGAGCTGTACTTGTTTTGCATTTATTCCTGGGACCCAAAAGATAATGTTACACTTACCACAGAAATTATTTATTCCATGTATTTTTTTAGGTTTGAATATTCATCAATTCTTGAATAGCCGACTGATTGTGACATTGAAACCAGGCATATTTTTTTTTAAAGATTTCATTTAATAACTAAGTTTAATGTGCATTCAAAACAGGATCTGAGCAGCAATAGTTCATTCGCCCTACCTTGTTTCTTGCTGCAGTGTAAGTCAAGTGTCTAAATTAGCTCTCTACCTCCTCACCCCTTTGTGTTAAATGCACACTAAAACTCTTCCCTGGACTGGTGAACTGGTGAGACATGCAGCCACCTACATGTCTCAAACTAAATAGCATGGAAAGAGAAAGGAGAATTTACGAAATGCCTACTACATGTTTAGCATTGCACTAGATCAGTATTTCTCAACTTCTTTTTCATTATTGACTTTCCCCAAGGAAACTGCAGACACTTTCTTTAATCATTCCCCTCCCCCATTAATTTTTAATACCATGAATATACTCTATATATGTGTGTACTGTATGAAAAGTGCAAAACTTTTTTGCTCCCCAAGAACCAGTTTTTACCCTTTTGGAGACGCTATCATCCCCATTGAGAATGAATGTAGTATATGCTTCACATTATCCATTTAATTTGATTTGGAGCAGCATAGTGTCATGACTAAAGTATGAATCTGAGCCAGACTGCCTAGATTCAAATCCAAATGCTACCACTACCTAGAGGTATGACCCTGGACAATTAACGTCGATGTGCCTCAATTTCCTCATCTGTAAAACAGGGATAAGAATATTATGTAATTATTAAGACCATTGTACAGATTAATTTAGTTAATATAAGTAAAATGTTTAAAATAGTGGCCAGCACATAGTAAGTACTACACAAGTGATTGTCGTTGAATAGCAAATCTAAGAATCCTATAACATCGGTATTATAAGTATTATAAACCCAGTCCTAACCGAGAGGAAATGTATGTTCAGGGAAAGATAAAATAAGTAGCCCAGGGTCACACTGTTGGTAAAAGAAGAAGCTGAGACTGAAAAATCAGTTCTTCAGACACTAAAATATGCATTTTCTGTCTGTATCACCTCCATTATACTGTGAAACTCTCAGATACCTCTGGATAACTCCTATCAATGCTTTCCATTGAATGAAATACTTTCTTGCCTTTCACCTCCAATATTTTTAAAAAGCACATATATCACTCCTTCAAATACCAAGAGACAATGTGTCTTAGTCTACCTGGGCTGCTTTAATTAAACATCCTAGACTGGGTGGCTTATAAACAACAGAAATTTATTTCTCACAGTTCTAGAGCTGGTAAGTCCAAGATTAGGGTACCAGCATAGTTGGGTTCTGCTGAAGGCCCTCTGCTGGGTTGCAGACCACCAATTCTTACTGTGTGTCCACCCACAAGGTGGAAGAGGCAAGGGGGCTCTGTGGGTACACTATATCCACTAATAAAAGCTCCACTCACATGACCTTATCACCTCCCAAAGGCTCCACAACCATATTGGGTATTAGAATTTCAACACATGAGTTTGGTGGGGACATGATCATTCAGACTATAGCACCATGCCTTGGGCAGTCTCCCTAGATAGACAGTAGCACCTTTCCCAGCAAAGGACACTGAGCTCCTTCATCTCATCTTTGGACAAGAGAGGATGTTTGGTGTCATGAAAAGGATCCTGGTGTAGGAATCAAGAAGGTGATTCCAACCCCAGGTCCACCAGGCTATGATCTTGGGCTCATCACCCTCCTCTCTGGTCTTTGTTTTTTCATTTATTCTTTGAGCTAAGCCAGCTCTATAAATTCCACAATCCTGCGACTACAAATTTAGAAGTGGCAATTATGATAGGCATAAGCCCTGGACCATATGGGTCTGCATTTTACCCACGTCTACTCAGGAAGCCAAACCCAAAGCCACATGAGCAAGCACAAGCCTCCTGCCACAGTTCCAAGGGACAGCATCTTGTCCCTGCACCTCTGGCCCATCCCTGCCAAGTCATCTAAACGAGAGGGACCCCATCCCAGACCCACCTGCAGAAATGCAGGGATAGGCCAAAAAAAAAAAAAACTTAAAATAACTCATTAGCAGTTCCAGCCCCCTCAAAGATGCCATGTTTCCTTAACTTGAAAAGATTGAGAAGGGATTAATGAAATGTCATTAGCTATTAACAAATATTATGGTTTTATGTTTACTTGATATACGGCAAAAAAGTACTTATGGGCTATGAAAATGTTAGAGTGGCCACCAGGAATTTATTTAATATTAATTTTTATAATGTTTGAGTCATTTTGTGCATGTAGTTTTGAGTCACTTTTTAAAAAAGCTTAATGTTCTATTGTGAAGATTTTCCCATGGCTTTAAATAATTTTTAAAACCATGGTTTTTAATGTTCCATCATAGAGGTAAATCATCAGTTATTTGATAATTTCTTCCTTATTAAACTTTTAGATTGTTTTCATTTTTTGTAATCTATGTAAAGCTCCCAGAACCTTCTTATACATACTTTTTTGTGTGAATTTCTATTTGTTTCCATGGAATAAATTCCTAGAGGTAGAATTAGAGTCAACATAGGTAAATATATTCAAGGCTTAGAACATAGTGTCAAATTAATCAATGAAAAGATAACACCAATTTTTATCCTGACCAGCAGTACATGAGAGCCAACTATGTCATCTCTGTGGCTCAGTTTCCTCATCTGTAAATTGAAGACAATAACAGTATATACCACATAAGGTCATCACTCTGATTTAGTTAATATAACTAAAGTATTTTAAATAGTGCCTACAGTCTTGTCACCTACACTCTGTCATTTTTCAAAATATTCATCAATTTATTAAGTTAAAAAATAATCATTATTGCTTTAATTTGTATTTCTTTGATTATTATTAGGGTTGAAGATGCTTCCATATCTCTTTTCTGTGTGAAGTATTTGTCCATGTCCTTTGCTCATAAAAGGAGAACTTTCAAAAATCCCCCAAATAATGTTTTTTTGATGCAACCTAGTTAATGATTCTTAAATCTGCTGGAAATTTTTTAACACATCTTTGAGGCTCAAAAATTCAAACAGGTCCTAATTTTTCATTACTCTGCTTTTGTTTTATGGCAGTTATTACTTACTTTCCTGCAAGACCAGTAGAAAAAGAAATCAGTGAGGTTTGAGTTTTTGAGTGCCTTTTGGCATTAGCCACACCTGAATCAGCCTATCCTGTCATAAGGAGGCTCAAAATCTGTTATTAAACTGAAAGCAGTGTAGGGAAATAATAAAACAGCATTGTGCAAAGGAAGAAAAATCTGCTCCCAAGACTCTCAAACAGCCAGACTCTCAAGACTTCTTCACTGTGGTTTCTCAATCACCCCTATATCCTGGGAGAATTCCTGAGAGGATTAATCAAAAGGCAGATCCTAAGGCCTCTCCTCACACCTACTAACTTAAACTCTCATTGACTGAGCCCTAGAATCTGCCTATTTCACAATGATTATCTCAGAATCACAATGCTAACATATGTCTTATTTGCCAAAGCACATGGTTTGTATTCTGTCTTACAAAAAATAATCAAATGAAAGGTAGAGTCTTTGTCAGAACTATTATAAGTTCCTACCAAATTTGAAGCATTATTTCTTTTAAGCATCAAACTCTCAGTAATTTGTTAACTGATGAACATCAATAAATAGAGAGGCTTGCCCCTCACCGTACCCCCTGCTCCTGTTTCTAACTGTGTGACGCTAATAAGTTACTTAATTTGCTGCCTCAATTTCCTTTTTTGGAAAGGGGATAAATCATGATACCTGTCTCACAGAATCATTCCAAGAATCAACTTAGAAAGTGTCTAACAATTTATGGCACCAAAATAATGTCTGTTATTACATTGGTGGGATGAAAATTTATGCAGCAGAGAAGGAGAAATCTATCTGTAGTAACAAGTAATAATTATGGAATGCCGCAGTTTACCAACCACTTTTACAAGCAATATCTTATTTGATCCTCTGAACATTATAGTGAAATGAGAAGAAAACATATTGTTATCATATCCCTTTTACAGATTTAAGCAACTGAAGGTTGACCAAGGCTATAAAGCTATGTAGTTAGTGAGTGGTAGAGCTTGAACTTCTGACTCTAGAACTCAATATTTCAACACTTGTTAAAAACATAAAAGCATAGTCTCCTAGAGACCTTATAGTTCCTATAGGCATTTTACAATCAGAAAGATTCTCTAGTGTATTCACTCTAAAGAATATATTCTTCAGGGCTTACAAAGTATAATAAAAAGCAGGTAATAAAACTGAAAGCAATTATCATTTTTCCCAGAATCTTAGCTTGCTCTAAATTACTTTCAAGGTTACCTACAGTTCAAGAGAAATCATCATGGCTGTTTTCAAAACTTCCATACTACAGAAATTATTCAAGACAGGTTTAAAGGACAACTCAAAATGCCCTCTCTTTCTCTGAGATCTCATAGCCTCTCACACTATTTAGGTTCTTTCCTGGTTCTTCTTACAGCACCCAAGCACCTTTCTTCTTTGCTTTAAAGAGTGTTTGTGTAATATTCATGGTAAGATTTAGGTACAATATATCAAAATACAATTCCTCTATCCTAATGAAAACACATCTTTTTATTCAATTCTCAGAACTTCAGATGTGTATAATGTTCTCATCTGCAGCATTTTTCTTTAAGTTTCTCTACAATCAAAAAAATTATCTGAAGAACCATAAAACTATGGGAGAAGCAATTCATTGAGATTGTAAACAACATATCACTCTTCACAGATCAATGCATCATTTGAATATAGCCTCTTTCTATGTTCCCAGCTTCTAGTCAGGACCATTCATAGTTCAGCACTTCATAATTACATACAATTAACAGCTCGAAGGCTGAGCAGCAGAATGACTAGTAAGCACCGAAAGCTACAAATCTGTTTAGCACTAGTATATATTTTTTCTCCCTTGATTTTTTTTTTATTGTTGTTTTGCTTGTTGCCTATTAGCATACCTCTGGGGAATGTTTCAAAGATGTAATGTTAATGAGCAAACGCTTGTGAGATTGCCAGCCATTTCAAATAACTTTCCTTCTTTCCAGGGCACAAAAAGGGGAAAAATGAACTGACACATTATTTTGCACCAAAATAGAATTATGCAGAAAATGGAAAATTATGCAAAATATTATTTATACAGAGCACATCCCTAAAGAATTCATGGCATCATTGGTTAGCAGTAAGAAAGTAGGAAAAGATCTGAATATCACTGTCTACTAAAGAATCTTGTTAATATGAGAACAATCTGGATATTTCAATGCAAGAGACAAGAGTTACTCTGTCCCTAAGCTCACAGCTAAATGATAGGACAATGAGCTGGAGGGGTAAAGGAAGTAGAGGTCTGCAAGGAGAGTAAATGTACAAAGCCCTGTCAGAGACTCAAAGCTCACTATAAGACACTAATACAATAATAAAAACAACAATAACATGGACGCAGTTAACATCTATTGAATGCTTACTAGGTCACAGGCATTGTTCTAAATGCCTCACACGTGTTAATTCATTTTATTCTCACAACAATTCTGTAAAGTAGGTAAAGTTATTGACCCATTTCACAGTTGAAGAAACTAAGGCTCAAAGAATATACGTAATTTGCCCAAGGTCACATAGTGAGTAAATGAGCAAAGACAAAATTTGAATCTAGAAGCTATTCTGAAGCCCCTTCTCCTCTTGCTAAAGATGGAGCAGCGCTGGTGAGGAGTTCTAGAGCCACACGTCTAAAGTCTCAGGCTTATAGGCCCTTTGAAAACTGATGAAAACAATGAACATTTCCTCTGGAAAATGTATATAAGTCCATGCCAAATTTTGCAAATAATTTCAAGGGTACAGGGATCCCTTGAGGTACATTTCTCGAGGTATTTCCCTTGGACACTTATGAAGACCCCTGTCCTAAATGAAACTAGTAATGAAATTGACATATTGAATTGATTCCAGACAGCCACAAAGCAAAAAATTGCTCATAAATCACAAGCCATCATGCCCGAGGTATGGTGGGACACAAGACATAAGTACTATCAGTTTATTTTCAAGAAAACTTGAGACGATGGCCCATCCTTTTGCAATCTGATCCTGTGCTAAGGTTTTGCATTTACAATTATATGTTGTCCTTGTGGTTCTAATTTGTTCAATTAGCACTTATTTAATGCTTCCCCTCAGTGCCCTTACTATTCAAGAGCAGTTATTATACTGCTTATAACAAGTGGAAGAAAGGAGGTGGGAAGAATTAGGGAGGGAGGAAAGTGGTTTTTAATGGTCACCCTGCTATGGAACTATTCCATTCCCAGGTCTCATCATGTCCTCCTTTCTCCCAGAAACTTTATTCTCCCAGTACTTTCAGGAATGTGTAACAACAACCTAACAAAGCAATTCAGTTTCCTCTGCAAAAATTTAATAATTATATTGGCAATTTACCAATATTCCCAGCACACTTGCGTGGAGTCAGTATCTCCCCCCATGATGGGATCCGAGGGCCATGTCCAATGTGCTGAAATCAGGCCCAGCCCCAAGATGCTCACAGCCTGAGAGCCATGTAAGAAGACAAGATGGAGTGAGAAACTCTTCCTGCCTGACTCAGGGAAGTGGTGCGGGGGGACCGTGGTAAGTTCTGAGCCCTGGAGAGGAGTCCAGAAAGATGGGCTGGGGCTAGATGATAAAATAGCACATACCGTGGGCCAAGAAATTAGAATTTTATTATTTAAGCCATTAGTTCTCAAACTTTAGTGTCTATAAAAGTTATCTGAGTAATTGTTACAAATACAGATCCCCAGGCCTGCTCCTAGAGCTTCCAAATCAATAGGTGCATATTTGACAAGTATGTGATTCTAATGCAAGTGGTCTACAGACAATACTTAAAAAAAAACTGCTGAAAGCAAGAGGACGGCTGCTAGGAAATTAAATAGTTTGCTGACAAAGATGTCTTTATACCCACAGAGGATAGTGCACGCACAGCAATCCAAAGCCCCATTTAGCCATAGTGATTCCTGGGGGTTACAATCTCATCCAAAGATATATGCCCTTATATCAGGAAATGGGGCCAGAAACAGTCTCCCCCTCATTTAGGACAACCACACGCACATGGCGCATACCCGAGAGGACCTACCCTTGGAAAGTGCCTGGCCTTAGTAGGTGCTTAGTAGGTGCTCCACAGAAAGCAGAACTCTAAGATTCACATTTCAGTGACTTCAAAAATTTCATGGTAACAAACACCTAGCAAAGATTAACATTTCCCCAAACAATGCAGTAGAAAGAGCCATCCCCTATAATGGGTTTAGTCAGCCTTCTTTATAAAGGAGGTTTCAGAAGTTCTCTTTTGGAGAGAAGATGTATGAAGGCAATATCTTTCTAAGCTTCTATCAGAGAGTTTCTGGCTGCTGCTGGTTGAGGTGGGAAGACAGTGCCTAGATCTTAGTGATGATTACTGTCTACAATTGTCAATGAGAGTCTGAGCTGCGTACCTGAGAAGTTTAAGATTTACTCTCCTGAATACCAACAGATCGGCAACATTCATTTAGCCCCTTCGAAGAGCTGTTGAGAACTTTTATGTCTCACACCCAGTGAGCACAAGATTCACTCTCAGAAGCACCAAACAGCCTCCAAAATAGGAATGCATGACTCCCTCCCAGATTAGCCGAGATCTGCTCCCATTCAAAGGCTTTCATTGATGGTCAAATTTTTCATCTTTTAAAAAGGAGAATTTAAGTCCCAATGCCAGGGATCCCTTAATGCAGCCCACCTCTGTGCTTAACTCTCCTGCTTAGGAATTCATCACATCCCAAGGTTTGACTCTCTCAGCCTCACCACTTAGAAGAAATATGTGATGTCCCTTGATCAGCTGTTGGGACCTAACAACATAAATATTTGCCAAGGGTCACTCTAATAGTCCACTGCTTTCTGCTGAAATAGATAAGGCTTCTCACAAGACATGCTGGAAAAGGGTAAATACCTTCCCTCGAAGACTCTGTTCAGTGTTTACTTCACTAAAACACTCCATTATTGCATACTGAGTGAAAGAAAGGACATGAGGAGGATTCAATTTTGTGGTGATTAAATGCAGGACAATTGTTGAAATTATTTACATTTGTCTGAATAACACTAACTTTTAAGACTATGTCGTTTAAAGCAAATTGTTGAATATTATTTTTCTGGCAACGATCATCAGGCATTTTTTATAAAATGGCTTCCTTGCAAGAAAATCGCCAAATAATGGCAAAAAAAAAATCACCTGGTTCTAAATACAATGAAGCATGAGGAGGTAAAGTCAAGATTAAAATAGCTCTCATGCTGTGGATACAGACTAGACTCACTGAAATGATGTCTTGCTGTTCCCAGGCACACTGGAAGCCTATGCTGAGGTGCTAATGGTCCCCACACAGGCCTTTAGAGTGGCTTCCTCACAGGGGTCTGTAATAACTGGGCTTAGGGGCTTACCAGATGAAGTAAACGCAGGGCACAGCTCCTTCTGAGAACAAAAGCTTCTCTGCACCAGAGGAGACATGCAGGCTTCTGCCCAGGTCTTGGGTGAGTCTGACAGACAGTCTGTTTGCCCCATTATTCCATGAGGCTAACAAAACACACTCCATGAATGCCACATGAGGTCTCCACCACACATGGTGGGCCCAAGGAAATCTGGAACCCCAAAGCTAATTATTTTCCTATTGCTACCTGGCTTCCCTCATCCCCATCAAGAAAGGGGGCTGAGGGCAGGGCCCCTTAACAGAGAATCATCTTTTTAGAATTAATTCTTATGTTATTCCTCCCCCACAACTTGGACCCATAAAAAGCTACCTCTGATTCCTGGTAATAACATCTGAGTTTTATTTTCCAATAAGAACTACAGATTTAGAGTTTCTGGTAAAGATGGCAGAGTAGGTAAACACTGTGCTTGTCTCCTCTCACAACTACATCAAAATTACAACTACACTACAGAATAGCCATCATGGGGAGTCATCCTGAAGTCTAGCTGAAAAGAAGTCCTACAGAAGAGGACGCTTTGAGACTGATAGGAAAGGAAGAGAGGCAGGATGGGCTGGTCTCACACCTACATGTGGCAGTTGAGAAGTGGAGAAATATCTTGACTGTGGCGATCCTCCCAGAGGAGCAAGGAGTCCTGCCCCCACAGCAGGGTGCCTAGCACAGGATTCCAGTGCCAGAAAGAGAAATCCCCAAAACCTCTGGCCATTAAAACCAGCAGAGATTGTGGCTGAGACTAAGGGCATCTGGAGTGGTAGACATTCCTCTTAACCCATTTGAAATTTGCCCCAAGAATAGTTGCTGGTGTTTGCGGCTGCAGCATTTACTCCATGATAACTCACGGATTACAGTCCTAATCTTACCCCCAAACTTTACCATGAAATATCTCACTTTTATTATTATTTTTTGTATCACTCTAGCATATTGATAGTCTTTGGAAACATATAATATAATTCTATTTATAGCATTCTGTTTTCAGTAGTGGTATTCCCATTTACAAATATAGTAATTATTGATTGCTAAAAATGTCAAATTCTAGAAAACATAGTATTCTTATGCATGATGTTAAATTAATGCTGGCAGCGACTGCACTCTTTTTTCTAAATGGGAAAGGGGTAAAGGGGTGGTACACAGACTTACTGACTGACTCACTCACTCTGAGCTCCAGTGCTGGGGCAGCAGCTCAAGAGGCACCAGAGACATATAAGAAGGAACTGAATTATCTGGCTTCAGGATAAGGGCTGGAGGAGCAGCTTTCTCCCAGACAGAGTGCTGGTGGAAGCCATGATTCCTTTGTTGAGCCCTCCTGCACCAAACAAGTAGACACAGGCGATCATCATATCTGAGTCTCCATCAACCTAGCTAAATGAGTTGCCCTACCTGATGATTTCCTGAGAACCTCGCCTCTCCCAACTTGAGTTCCACCCAAGCCCCTTCCAGTGGATTTTCCATTCAAATGGTCTTTCTTGGCTCATGCTGTGGACTTTCCTAAAATCTCTCAAAGGTTCAAAAAACCTAAACAAGTAGCATCTGGCTTCAGCATGCCCTGTACCTCTTGCTGAGCAGCCCCAAGCCCAGCACTAGCAGCATCCAGCCTTGGTTTACAGCTTGGCCTCTCAAGACACCTCCAAGGCCAGTGTGAGTGGTGGCAATCTACAGATTGCTTGGTTCTCATGCTAAGTGGCCCTGGGCAGGGCACAGGCTGCAGCTGAACTAGACCTGTGGCACAGCCCCTCCCAGGAGGCCCCGGGCTGCATGCCTGGTGGCCAGCTTCCGCCTGAGCTGGAGCACCACCTGGAGTTACATCTGAGGACAACACACCCAAAGGGCAGACTGGGAAGGCACAAAGTCCTGCTAAAGTGAATCCTGCTCTGTAGGTTCAGCCCCTACACAACCGTTCCTCCACTCATCATGTCCAGTCATCATAATCAGTAAGCCTATGGATCAGTCCCTCCCACTGACATGCAAGTAGCAACCAAGGCTCAACTATAGCAGGAGGGCACATGTAACCCATACCAGAGACATATCAGGAGCACCCGGCTCAGATGACCAGGGAAGACTGAGCCCCACAGTACACCTATTACATAAGACCACTCTACTAAGACTGGGAGACACAGCAGCCCTACTTAATCCATAGAAATAAACACAAGGAGGCAGGAGAAATGGGGAGACTAAGATACATGTCTTAAATGAAAGAACAGAACAAAGCTCCAGAAAAAGAACTAAACAAAATAGAGACAAGCAACTTAGCTGATGCAGTGTTCAAAACGCTGGTTCTAAAAATGCTCAATGAACTTAGAGGAAGTATAGATAAACTCAGTGAGAACTTTAACAAAGAGATAGAAAACATAAAAGTAGAGATGGAAAATGAAAAGAATCAGTCAGAAATGAAGACTGCAATAACTAAAATGAAGAATATCTTAAGAGGAATCGACAGTACATTAGATAAAGTGGAGGATATGAATCAGCAATTTAGAAGATAAGGAAGCAGAAAACATCCAATTAGAACAGCAACAAGAAAAAAATATCCAAAGAAAAAGGAATAGTTTAGGGAGCCTCTGTGACATCAAGTGTACCAACATTCACATCATAAGGATACCAGAAGAAGAGAAAGCAAGGAACCAAAAAAACTTTTTAAAGAAATAATAACGTAAAACTTCCCTAACCTGGTGAAGGAAGTAGACATACAAGCCCATGAAGTGCAGAGAGTCCCAAAAAAGATAAACCCAAAGAGGCCTCCACCAAGACACATCATAATTAAAATGCCAAAGATTAAAAACAAAGAGAGAATCTTAAAAGCAGCAAGAGAAAAGCAATTAGTTATCTACAAAGGAGCTCCCATAAGACTTTCAGCTGATTTCTCAACAGAAACTTCCCAGGCCAAAAGGGATTAGCATGAAATATTCAAAGTGATGAAAAGCAAGAACCTACAACCAAGATAATTCTACCCAGAAAAGCTATTATTTAGAATTGAAGGGCAGGTAAAGAGCTTCCCAGAGAAGAAAAAGCTAAAGGAATTCATCACCGCTAAGCCAGTACTACAGGAAATGTTGGAGGGACTTTTTTCAGAAGAAGAAGAAGAGGAAGATGAGATCTAAAACATGAATAATAAAATGACAATAACTACATATCTCTACCAAACTACTTTAAATGAAAATGGATTAAACGCTTCAATCAAAAGGCATACAGTGGCTGAATGGATAAGAAAACAAGACCCTCACAAATGTTGCCTACAAGACTCATTTCAGAACAAAAGACACATCAGACTGAAAGTAAATGGATGAAAAAGATGTTTTATGAAAATGGAAATAAACAAACAAACAAAAAAGCTGGGGTAGCAATGCTTTAGAACAAAGATAACAAGAGGCAAAGAAAGACCAACCCAGTTATCCCACTTCTGGATATTTATCCAAAGGACACAAAACACTACTTCAAAGGGACATGTGAATTCATGTTTATTGCAGCATTATTTACAGTAATCAAGATATGGAGGCAACCTAGATGTCCATCATATATACACAATGAAATATTACTGAGCCATAAAAAAAGAGTGAAATTTTGCCATCTGTAACAACACAGATAGAACTAGAAGCTATTATGCAGAATGGAATAAGCCAGACAGAGAAAGACGAATGCCATATTATTTCACTTACAAGTGAAATCTAAAGAAAAAAATAAACAAATAAACAAAACAAACTCACAGATACATTTGATGGTTATCAAATGGGAAAAAAGTTGAGTATTGGGTGAAAAAGGAGAAGGGAGTAAGAATTGGTAGTTACAAAATAGTCATGATTGTAAAGCATAACATAAGGAATATAGTCAATAATATTATAACTATGTATAGTGTTAGATGAGTACTGGATTTATAAGGGTAATCACTTTGCAAGTTATATAATATCTAATTACTATGTTGTATATCTGAAACTAATATAATATCATATTCCATCTATAATTTAAAAATTTTTTAATTATTAAATGGAAAAACAAAAGCTGCTGAAAGGGATAAAAGACATCTTAATAAATGGCAATGATTTCTATTCTTAGGGAGAAAACTACAGATTTTTATCCCCTTCCAATTCATTTCATATACTGCTTCCAAATTTGTCTTCAATCCAGTTCAACAAGTGTGTACTGAATGTCTTCATAAACTTATATCTTCCCAATACTAGTCAGATCAGGAACAAAACATTCCTCTGGTGGTCAAGGTCATCTGTGAGCCAGCCCCATCCTATGTTCAACCACATCCACTCCTCTTCCTCATCAGCCATCTTTCTCAGAAGAATATCCTTCAATAATAGCTCCACCCCAGCAGATCTCCACCAACTTCAGAACTGCCACATCATCCCTCCATATAGTTTTTTTCTGTTCTTCCTATGATGTGTCATTTTCATTCCCAGAAATCTCTGCCCAGATGGGCCCCCTCCTGTTCACTCTCAATTTTTTCCTACATTTCCTTCTAAGTGCTTCTCATAATTTATCCCACATTCAGCAAATTTTGCTGAGAGCTGCTAATCTACAATGATCTGTCCCTTCCAGTATTTGCCCCATTTAAAAATCCAATTTTTCTCTTTGGTTTCATATATGTACATATTCCTCCCACTAGGATTTGAAATTTGTAAAACTGGAAAGCAAGCCTTTTACTGCTTTTCACAGATTCACCCCACATTCATCTTGTGTTTACTATGTGCCAGTCACACTGTCTCTCAAAGGATCGAAAATGGTACCTACTACAGAATATGCACTGAATAAATAAATAAACATTTGTTGGCTTAATAAATAAACTCAGAATCCAACAGGCTCATTTGGATTCCATAGTTTCTTTTATTCTTGTGGGGAAGAAAAGCCTAATAAATTCATACACATTCATTCTGTGTATATTTTTAACACGTGGGAGGCTATCTCTGCATGAGCAGGGATGGCGTCATTTTAAGCATTGAGCTTGATACTCAGTGACAGGGAGGACATTGTTCTGAAATTACATTTGAAACAAAAAGAACTGATGGCCCTATGTTAAAGCCTGATACCCAGTCATGTACACCACACTGCAGCTCCATCGTCTGTCCCTTTTCCATGGTCAACATATCATTTCTTTCACATTCCAGCATTGTCATCTCAGCACTGGAAATCCCTTAGCTTCTCACAAAACAAGATGCTGTTTTAGAGGTTTTTCTTGTGTACCAATTAGGAAACTGTAATAAATTTTCTCTGCTAGTTTGTTCCAAGATAATGAAGCATTCCAGTATCTTCTATTCTGACCAAATTCACCCAGAAAATAAATTATTTAGAAAAAGAGGAAGTGTATGTATGCATGCTGGAAAATGGAAACTTGTCTTTGTTTACATAAAATTCTCTGTATTCAGTTAAGCTGTTTGGGTTTTGTGTTTCTTGTAAGAAATAAAATACAACACAGAACATTAGTCTAGATTTTCCTGGAATTTGGCATGCCTGTGGATCTTGTTTTATTCTCCATTTACTGAATATTTTATTATCAATATTTCATTCTTTCACTATGTTTCTGTTGTAGTAATGGAAAAGCTTTTTGCCCTCTAGAAGCCAAATACTACAACTAATAGATCTGTTAACATGATCTTAAGTAAATTAGCAAAGAATCCAGTTTTATCTTTCATAAACAGCACTTTTTTATTTAAATGCACTTAAAAAGACTGTAAGAGTTGAGTAGCCTCTCCATACCCTACTGTGGTAGGCAGAATAATGACCTAAAAGATCTCCACATCCTATTCCCCTGAACCTGTGAACATGGTGCCATATATGAAAAAAAAAAAAATCACCAAGGTTAAGGACTTTGAGATGAGGAGAGTGTCCTGAATTTTTTGGATAGGCTCAATCTAATTATATAAGTCCTTAAAAATGGAGAAACTTTCCAAGCCATGGAGAGAGAGAAGGGGAGAGGTACAAAGACAGAAGGATCAGAGAGATGCAACATTAAAAAGGACTCAACCGGCCATTATTGACTTTGAAGATGAAGGAAGGGACACAAACCGAAGATTGCAGGCAGCCTCTAAGAACTGGAAAAGGGAAGAAAATATATTCTCCCTAGAACTTCCAGAAAGGAATACAGCCCTCCCTATTCCTTAGTCTTTGCCCAGTGAGGACCATGTTGGACTTCTAAACAGCAGAACTGTAAGATAATAAATTTATATTGTTTAGCCCACTAAGTTTGTGATCATTTGTTACAGCAGTGATAGAAAAAAAATACACAAACTCAGAGCTATTCCTTCGACTTCAAAGCCAATTGAAATGTGAGATTCTTCTAGCAAGCCAGAGAGTGTCCACTAGAAATGGCCTGGCTTACTATTGCAGTTCTTTTGCATATGCTATTCAGTTGCTGGCATGAAATAACATGAATGAATGAAAAGTAATGACTGGATGACTGGATGTATGGATGTCTAGTGATTGTAAATTCCAAATACATGCACAAAAAGTGTTGGAGAAAATAGGAAAACAATATAGTGGTTTATGGATTATACAGGTTATGAATTATATGATCATTAAGAGATATTAAGACAAACCAATCTCCCAAAAGAGAGTCTCTATTCCTTTATTTATAGTAATTATACTTATAACTAGGAAGCCAATATATGGACTGGTATTATTTTGCTAAAGACATCAAATAATTACTACAATTTGATAGTCCATTGTGGTAAAATAGTACTAAGCACAAATCTTTATAAGAAACTTGGTTAAAATAGACTGAGAATACCCCAAAGTAGAAAAGGAAAGGCTTAATATATAAATACCTGGTTGAGATAGCGCTACAATAAAAATATAGTGGACAGGCTGAGGATATTGAAGTCCAATCTAATTGTCTAACCATCAATTAGGCAGAAGCACTTGAAGTTTGAGGCTATTCGTTCCTTCAAAATGGCACAAACTCAAGCCCCATTGCACAATTTACATAGAACCAAGGTTTATTCTTTTTAACACTGCTGTTGTGATAGATCTTCTTTTCCAGAAAATTCCTTAATCAAGGTATCAGCATATATTGTAAATTTCCAAAATTGTGTTCTAGCAGAGATAGAAGAGTGAACCAAAGCAATCACAGTGAGATTTTAGATTCAGTGAGGTTTCTTTGTGATTGGCTCTGTAGTGGGAAAATTCCTGGTTGCATTTGTTCTCCTCAAAAAACCAACTAAACTCACAGAATTGCAAGTAACATCTCCCCCTGAGGTTTTATAATATAGATAAAAATGTTACAAATTTAAGGAGAATTTAATTTTTTTCCATTAGTGACTGTGCAGCATTCACAGTTTAGTTTATTTTTTCATGTTTGGCAAATTGACAGATGATAGAGCCTGTGATGATAATAGTGATAGATCTCCCCAATTTCCATTCAAAGAAAATTAATACATTCCTACCCTTAGTTTTCCTTCAACAAGTATAGCCAAGCATTCTCATTAAATGTGAGCAAAATAGAAAGACACCTTTGGGGAGTTTTGACTAAGTATAATCACAACATGAACCAGAGAAATCAGACCATATGTACATCTGGAGATTTCAGCACCAGTATTGTTTGATTGCACAATTTTTATAGGATAAAATAGTAGTTTGGTGGCGCTTGTATTATCTCAGTAAGCTGATTTTTTATTAGGATACTAACATCAAAGGAAACTTCTGCTCAGTCCATCTGATATCTCTCAAATCAAATTGAAAGAAAATTCTCTGATTATCATTATCACAAGATTCAGATACTCAGGGACCATTCCAAGTTCCCAACTTTCCATTTTACAGTCTCCAAAGCCAATAAAATGTTCCCCTAATTATGATAGTTCTATATCTAAAAATATCTACTGCACACTCTGCACACTCAAAACAACACAAAAGTCTTACTACAGAAGCTGATATTTTTACTGAAGAAGTGTTACCACATTCCTCATCAACTTGTCCTCAATGTGTGAAACCCCTTCAAGACAGATTTTCAAATCAAAGATGATCCATACAATACCCAGTTTCCCTAAAAAATAAAACAATAGATACAAATGCAACAAATTCTCTTCTTCTGTGCTGGAAAGACTATTCTCAAATTACACAAAATTCATTTAAGAGTTTTCAAAAGATAGTAAGCAAACCTTTCTCCTTCCTAGATTGTTATTGAAACCTGAATATGTGAGGTTCTCCATGATATATGAAGATAGCCAAAAGTAAAATGGGGCAGGTGAGTTCCCAGTGCCAGAATCTGGGGACCCTCGGATTTGGTTCTGGCCATTTTCTGCCACTTCAGACCCACAGCCTATACCCTCCGCCCACGCCAGGCTCCGGCCTGCGGCCCTGAAGACTCTTCACTTCATAAGCAAATGTACACCTGTTTAGTCCCCTGTCCTAACCCCAGCACTTTCTGCCCACTTCTGACTCTGGCAACAGTCCTGTGAGTTCTGCAAGCCGGGAGGGGTAATTAGCCCCATTTCTAGCAGAGTAAGCTGAAGCGCCCAGCGAGTGATTTAAGGTATGTGTGTGCCTGTGTGAATGACTGGTATTTTCCTTTGGGTCTCTCTCCTAAGTTTAATAATTTGAATAAAAAGTCTGTCCCACCTAAAGCCATGGGCCAGCTGGGGCCTCCTATTTGCTCCCAAATACTTGTCACATTCCACAGCAGGACCCTCTCCCTGGCCTAAGGAACATTGATGAAGGCAGCTGCCCTCCTGACAGAGATGGACTCCTTGAAACAGTAACTTCATTTCTTACTCAACAGCAAAGCCCTTGGGCCCCTTCCACCCCCAGTCAACCAGTTCTCACTTAGAGCCTGTTCGCTTTTGAAAGATGAATGAAAAAGAGAATGGGTGTTAAGCAGAAGGAATTCATCCTCACCCTTCAAGGATACACAGGCTCCTCCCCTTGCTCCCGTCTTCTCCTACCTGGCCCCCTCGCTCCATGGTGCTACTTCCTGGCCCCTGTAGGCATAGAGTCTGCAGCCCTGTCTGCCTTTTGTATATCCAACGGGGCCTTCCAAGGGATAGTCATCCTTGTGGCATCTCTGCTCTTCAGTGGCTGTATGACCTTGAGGTAGCTACCTGGTCTCTCTAGATGAGTGTCATTTTGTCATCCTTAAAATTGAGACAATAAAACTTTCCTCATAGGGAAAAAAAAAGTGAAATGGAATATGAAGGTCATCATACTTCTGCTGGCTTCCTCCCCACCCAACCCCCCACTGTGTGAAGGAACATGTACCCAACAGACGATGGAATCAGAGCAGCCAAAAAAATAAATAAAATAAAAGATTTAGTATAGTTCAGTACCAAAGATGTTTGCAAAAAAATGGGAATGCAAAGGAAAAGTACATATTCTATGAGATTTTATATTCTGAACTCACAGAATTGTAAGTAGCAATTTACGTTCAGGAATATCCTAGTTTCCTGGCTATTCCTGGCTTGGCTTTGGGTACAAATAGTCACTGAGAAATGTCAGACTTTTGTGCTCAACTTCAATAGCAAGATTCAAGATGCTGAAACCAGTTTCAGGTGGGTGGGACTGGTATAGTGTATGGTTGAAAGCCTATGGTTTAAATACCACATCTGCCACCTACCAGCAATGATTTAATCTCTTAAACCTCAGTTTCTCATCTACAGAGTGGGGGTAATAATAGGATCTATCTCATATGATTGTTATAAATACATCATACAAGTCCTCTAATGTATACTGGAAAGTTAAATGTAAAACACTAAATGGAGTTCACGTAAAACATGATTGATGTGAGAAGGAGGATTAGGTAACAGAGCTGAATAATAAACCTTCACATGAGGAGGGATCCCCAGCAAGATGAGGGGAAGAAAAAATGGGACGCTTCTAGTAGGAGTTCACAAAAAGTTGAATGTAAGCAGAACAGTAACGTGTGATTATTAGAAAGACTTACAGATGTGACTACTACACAAACCAAATTTGAACATTGATTAGGCTGAATACAGAAACAGAAAACTGAAAAGGGTATTACAAACATGTACTCACTCACCTTCCTTGTTTGAGAGATAAAAAGCCAAGAAACTGAAACAATAATGCTTTACTGTCTAAGCCCACATATCCCAGGGATCCTTGAGCTGCGATTGACATGAGGAAGTGCTGAAGTCTGGGGCAGAATCCCAGGGTCAGTCCATATGAGGACCACCAGGAACACAGGGTTCCATGGGATGATGCTCCTGGGTCATCTTTAGAAAGAGATAGCTGACAATGTTAAAGCCACACCTACCACAGAGCCTGGCCTGCTGGAACTATATACCTTTCAGAAGACAGTCTACTACTTGGGAAGCACCAGCTTATGCCCACTTTATGACTGTTTCAACTGGAGGACCGTAGAAAAGAAGTTAAGACCTCACCCCTTTGATACACAAGACCTCTCCCATAATTGAATTGTTTTTACATAATAACCTGAATGTTACAGAGTATTCAAAGATGGTACTACAGTACCATCCACTTGCACAAGTATTGGTGAATAAACTCAAGTGTTTCTTTGTAGAGCTAAAGAACGTCAGTCAGTCTTATTGAGTGCATAGTGCATAAAGCCTATCACGTGCCAAGCAATGTAGCTGCTTTTCATCAAAGGATGAACCCAAGCAGATAAACATAACAGGACATGTGCCTCCAAAATGGCAGGAAGACACAGGTTCTTGCTTCACCCTAACACATTATGCGACTTGGGTCAATCCCTTCTCTGGACCTGTTTTCTCATTCGGAAAATGAGGTATTGGGACTAGACAATCATTAAAATTCTTTCCAGAACTTTACATTTATGAATCACAGTGGAGTTTTTCATTCTTGTCTTTGTTTTAAGCTTCAGACACTCTTTCTTGCAATGACATAATTCAGCACTACATATAGGACCACAGCAAATGTCAGGGAAAGTTGGCTCTATGCCCAGAAATAGCCATGAATGGATCATGGGGTCCTTCGAAGTTGAGATGGGGAGAAGGAAAACCTTTCCTCTAGCTTAGAGAGGCTGGAGATACCATCTGGCAGCAGAATGAAGAATGTGGATCTAATTTCTTCTTTGTACTTCCTACCACTCTAGTCCAAAGCTGCCTGAGGCAGTTACTGACTTAGGAAGAAAGTACTAGAAGCTGAATCTATTTCAGTTAAAACTATTAACAAGTCTGACTGTGAGGAAAGTTTATTAAAAGAAAAAAATAAATTCTGCAATGTGCCTGAACTACAGATTGTCTGCAAAGTGGTCCATGTGGTATAGCCACATAAACTTTATTACCTAGTAAAATCTATGCCTTACAACTCCTGGCAAGAGCCTTCATTTGACTAATTCAAACTTGTTTTTTCCCTTGGCTGGCCCAGATATATAAGAATTATAGCCATTCCATAACATTTTAGGCATTTGCTTTTTGTAGTGGGTACTGTTCTTTATACTGTTCCAATGTTTTGTCACATAATTTAACTGCCACCTGAACAAGGAAGCAACTGTTCACATTTTTATACAACTTAGCTGAAGATTCAAACTAAATTCAAGAACATTTTATTCTTGAAAGGTCCTTTTTTCTTTTGGACCTTTGATTCTCTACTCTCTTTGATATATATGTTTATACAATCAGCACAGATATGATTATTTATTTCAAGTTTGGATTTTTTCTGAAATATGTTGTCTATTGAGTTCAAATAAAATGAAAAACAGTATTTCAACATCTCACTGGTTTTGGAACTTGAATTCTGGATGACAAATCTTACGTTTTTTTCCATTTTCTTTGAATTGTTAAAAACCGTATATTTGTGTTCTTTTAAATTTATAGTAAGCTCTGAAATTATAATGTAATAGCTTTAAAATGGTCCAAAGTGCCTTTAATGGGAATGAATTATCATGGAAAGTAGCAAGAAAGGCATGTAGTTTTGTTTTGGAATGTAGTTTTGTTTCTGTCTTAGTTTATCCTTTGCCAATGGCTCCATTAAGGTATCACTCTATCAGTCTCTGCTGGATAGCAAGTGTACATTTATCCATGCACTAACCAGTCAGAGAAGAGCAGAGAGCTCTACTCTTGGAGAGCTGTGTTCCCCTTGAGAAAACAGAAGCTTTCTGTCAAATGGTTTCTAATCCCACCAATGGTGGAAATGCCATATAGGACAGTTTCATCACTCTTCACAAAATGTGTTTCATGCCTCTTCCCTTGCTCCTTCTGTAAGAGCTCCACTGAACATCAAGACTTATAGCCTCTTCTAAATAAATGAGAAGATATTTTACACCACAGGGTATGAGAAGTGAGGGGCTACTTAATCCTTCAGCCTTCCAGAAGCACATGCTATGACTCTTCATTATTAAATTAAAAAATGTAACAATAAAATGAATATCAGAGTAATAATCACTTACAGTTATAAAATACGTATTACATACTTGACACTGTTAATTCTTGACATACATGAGCTGATTTTACATGCACACACACACACACATATGCAAATTTTAGTATTAACTCCATTTGATAGATGAGGAAATTAAGTCTTAGCTAATTGAATTAATTTCTGAGGATTACATAAGGAAACCAGGTGGAACCAAGTTCTAAGCCCACTCTGATCCTACACTGGCACTTTTAGCCAGTCCTATATGTTGACAACAATCAGAAGACATTTTAGAAAGTTGACAAATGACTAGAAATTAGTGTAATGAGGAAAATGCACTGTTATTTAAATAGCTTTCTGAAGAATTCCTTTCAGGGAGAAAGCTGTCTTGATTATGCATACACCTTAATAAAAAAAAGAAGTTAAGATTTAGTAGGTGCTTACTATGTGTTATGCATTTATTTTTCTAAGTATTTTACACATATCAACTCATTTGATCCTCATTACAATTATCATTTTATGTCATTACCATTATCATCTTACGGATAAAGAACCTGACACAGGTAGAAGTTAAGTAACATGGGGAATGTACATAGCCAGGTAATGTGGAGACTAAATTTGGAACCAGGTTGTTTGGCCCTAAAGCCCACCCTCTTAACATGATACTATGCTGCCTCCTCTTTGTGGTTATGGACTTGTTGGCTTACAGAAATAAAATCCTATGGACAGACACTGGACGAGCAAAAGCCAAATCATGAAACAGCTAAGCCAGCTCTGCATAAGAAATATATAGGAATTTGGGGATTTAGGAAAAGAAAGGATTCAAAGAGGGGCTCAGAATCATCCAAGTCCATCCAAGTCCAAAAGATGAACAAGAAAAATATAAGAGGTGGGAATAGACATAGGACCATTCAAAAAGGAGATATGTTAGGATGTTTGCTGTGCTACACTGCCAAGTAACCCTTCCATGACACATAGAGCCTGGAGAGGAGGCGTTTGGGTACTAATGAAATTGGGATGGTGTCTGGCAGAGAGCTACAGTAGAGCAAATGACCAGTAGGCACACGAGGTAAACTGGAAAAACCCTGCAGAGATGATTAGGGGAAATGGAACCATACTCCAGTGATCTACAGAGATGAGATTATCTACCACAAATGGGATGGAGATACAAACCAATTTCATTCGATCTTAACAATCTCAATGTAACAAGCTGGAGGACTTGGGGACACCCAGACAGCTGAAATGTGGGTTGGATTAGACATAAAAGCTCCTGATTTCTAAATTAAATACTGATTCAGTAAGCATTTATTGAATACCTACTGCATGCCAGATCTTTTTTAAAGTAATAAGGATATAACAGTGAGTAAAACACACTTTGTCCCTGTCCTCTTGGAGCTTATCATCTAATGGGAAAGGCTGACAAGCACTAAGAGTGCAAGTGGTATAAGGGAAGTCCAGGTGCTCAGGGAGCAGACAGCCAAGGGCCCCTAAAATAATCCAGAAGAGGTGATGCTTAAATTGACTTGAAAACCAGAGCAATAGAGGCAGAAGAATGAGAAAGCACTAGAAAATCAGGAAAGAGCCCTGCATGTTTGAGAATAGAGAGAAATATATGTCTGGAACTTCATATATGCTGGAAAAGAAAAACTAAAGAAGTGGTGGCAAGAGATGAGCCTGCAGAGGGCAGGTTGGTCCTTGGAAGCCATGTTGAAAAAATGGGGGTAATAGGATGGCAATTCAAATGTTAAACAAGATAGTAATATGATCAAATGAAAGCTGCACATTTTAAAGGTTAAATAAAAGGATGAAGAGGGTATTAAAATTATGTTTTGTTTTTCTCAGTTGAAGATCTGTGGTGTCTTTCAGTTGATGATAAAGAAGTTTTCACTTCTACAATGAGATTTATTCTGGAGTCATCTCTAACTTCACATAGGACGTAAATTTGCATGCTATCCATCGACAAAGGTTATTCTCTGTACAAACTGGGGACTGGACACATAGTTATAACCTTCTATTTATAGTGTTGCTTGGAGTCCCCAAAATTATCTTATTTATTTAAAATGCTCCTTCAGCATAGGCCATACAGTGTTCTAATGACTTTACAAATGTTAATTCATTTAATCTTTACAAATATTAATTCATTTAATCTTCACAACAACTCCATGAAATGACTACCATTATTATCCTCTTTTTTCAAATGAGGAAACTGAGGCTGGGAAAAATCACACAACTAATAAGTAGTAGATGCATGATTTCAACCAATAAACTGACTTCATAGCCCATGCACTCTAACCAATGACCCATGCAGCCCTATCCTAAAGACAAAATGCTCTAGAGAAAGGACAGACCTAAGTAGTGCATGACATGCACTAGTCATTTGAATAAATACTACTGAGCCAGGGCCAAGCTGGTGATATAAGCATGAACATGGCTTAGTTCCTCCTCTCAGTGCCCAGTCTAGTAGCAGAAGAGACAATAATCCTAAATCACAATTCATGTGAAAGTGAAGAGTGAGGGTGCTAGCACGCTGTGGGTAGACATCTCACTTGCTCTGGAGCAGAGATACAACCAGTGGAGAATTCCTGGAGAGGATGGTGCTAGAGTTTCCATTAAAGGGTAAGTGGCATTTGATCAGTTGATCAAAGAAGAAAGGAACACGAGAGAACATAATAGTTTTGTTTGGAGAACAGCAAATTGTTCAACTTGGCTAGAGACTGGGGGACACTGGGGAGAATAGCAGGAAATGAGACTGGAGAAATAAGATGTTTAAGGCCTTTCTAAGCAGGACTGTCTCCTGATAAACACTCAGAGAACAGACACATTCTCAGAAAGCGCACATTTTGTTTGTATAACCAATCAGATATAAGAACATCCTGAAAACAATGGGCCAAATGTCTCTACGGATTGTTAAGGTGATTCCTTGGCCAGAGACCTTTGTTAAATTTTTTCCCTCCAGGTCTTGAGTTTTTGCCCTGAGACCCAATTCTGAAACTGCAATATCCCCCATATTCCTTCCCCATGGAACTGGCATCCAAATCTTGTGAGTAAATTACAGATTATCCCATGTAAGATGGAGTAATACCATACAAAAGAAGTGACTACTCTACCCTGGGACTTCTGTCCCTCTGAAAAATAACTGAACTCTATACTAGGGATAAAAATAAATCCCTAAATCCCAACATAATCATTTTGAAACACTCTATCAACTTCTGTCACATAAAGACCCAGAGCAGTGTTTCAGATGTGCATGCAATCCTCTTCAATATACCTCCAGCCATTGTGGGTTTTAATATATCTCTCCTAATGGTAATAGTCAAAACAATTCTACTTTTTAATTAATTGTTATGATTTTTTTAAGCATTATGCTTGGAAGAGCCTTTAAGGCATTAACATAATTTGACAAACCTAATTACACATGCTCATACACACTTCAATACATAAATACATATGTATGTTCAAATGAAAAGGCCAGGTTGGAACTGGACCCATATAAGCATAAAATTAATTAACATGACTTTATGTTATTCCCTACTTAATGCAAATAGCTTTGCAATAACTTTTATTGTGATGGCTTCCAACAACCCTACAGGAAGAAATAATATCATTTAGCCACAAATATTGCAAATAGAGTGATGTCAGCAGCATGGCCACAAGAAAGGACATCCAAGTCTCTCCCCTTGAGGTTACAACAAGTTGGACAGTTATAATTCAACAAAGGATTCCTGCTCAACACACAAACACATCTGAGACATCACGCAGAGACATCTGAAAGTAGGCATATCTGAGGAACCAGCTGAGACAGGACAGGGAGGGAGAAGAACAGAGAGAAGCCATGTGTAGCCCCCTGCTCACCATAGCCCCAGCAGAAGAAATAGTAGTGAAGGGCTGGGGTGCAGGCTCTTGGGCAGACCAGACTACAGAGTCAGAAATAGTAATTGGACCTGGGTGGCTAACACAAACTGAGTTTGGGCCCAAGGACAGAAACAGAGAAATGGTGCAAAAAAAAAAAAAAAAAAAAAAAGTTGCAGCACTCCAAAGCCCACTAGCATTGAACAAAGGATTTTGCAGACAGGGAATCTTTTGTGCCCCTCCCCGCCACCACCATTGCCATGTGGCCTACCGGGCAGCAAGATCCTCTCTGGCAGATTATGAATGGGCTGAGCAAAAACACTTTCCAGCCTAAATGGTCTGTACTCATTGTGGCTAAACCCACAAGGAAAAACAGAACCACAGGTAAGTGAACTCATTCCCCTTCCACAGCCCACCCATTGCCCACATACTGCAGCACAGTCTAATGTCAGCATTATCTTGGAGCAGACCTGCAGGCGGTTTCTGGCTACAGGAAGGCAGTGCAGGAAGACACAGAAGATACATAGCTCATCACTTCCAATCCACAGAAGTGCTGCTTTGAGACAAAGGTAACCAAGTTGAGGAAGGGACATCCACTTCCTGGGGAATACATAGCATTTTCCATCTCAGAAGCAACACTGCCCAGAGATCGCAGAAGTCCCATCAATGCAGGTAAGAGAAAATAAAAACCTGAACTTCTGCACCATCTACTGGAAAACAAAAGAAAGACTCTACTTCTCAACTAAAATTATTTTTAAAAGCTGCTTTCATGAGGGAAATGTACATCAAAATCATAATGAGATACCATCTCACGCCTATTAGAATAGCTATAATCAACAGAACAAGTAACAGCAAATGTTGGAGAGGGTGTGGAGAAAAGGGAACCTTCATAAACCGCTAGTGGGACTGCAAATTGGTACAGCCAGTATGGAAAACAGTATGGCGATTCCTCAAAAAACTAAGAATTTATCTATCATTTGATCCAGCAATCCCTCTACTGGGTATTTAACCCAAAGACTTGAAAGTCCATTTCTGAAAAAATATTTGCACACCGATGTTCATAGCAGCATTATTCACGGTGGCCAGGACATGGAAGCAACTGAAGTGTCCTACAATAGATGATTGGATAAAGAAGCTGTAGTACATATATACAATGGAATATTACTCAGTCATAAGAAGAGATGAAATACTGCTATTTGCAACAACATGGATGGACCTTGAGATAATCATACTCAGTGAAATATGCCAGACAGAAAAAGTAAAAAACCACATGATACCACTTATAGGAGGTTATAAATCTAAAAGCAACAAACAAATATGACAAATAAACAGAGACTCATGGACATGGACAATAGACTAGTGGTTACCAGAGGGTATGGGGGAGGGCAGATGTAGATGAGATAAAAAGGGTCAAATATGTGGTGACAGAAAGAAATCTAACTATAAGCAGTGAACATAAAATGCAAAATACATGTGACTTACTATTGAATTGTTAAAAAGAAACAGGAGAAAGAAATATTGAGGAATCCTAAATAATCTTGTTAGAAGTAATAATGGAACTACATTTATATGAGAAACTGTCTATAGTTTTGAAAGATACACACTAAAATATTTCAAGTAAAAAATAAAATAAAAATAAAATAAAATAAAATAAAATAATAAAATAAAATAATAAAATAAAATAAAATAATAAAATAAAATAAAAAGCAGCTTTCAAAGAGATTCAAGATGTTGTAGAAGCTAAAGGCTGTATACGTCTCCTCTAACGACTATACCAAAATTATAACAAAACTGCGGAGCAATCAGTACACAGAGTTGCCAGAGGTCTGGCTGAACAGAAGCCCTAAAACTAGGTAACCTCAAATAACAGATCACCTCAAAATGGGAGGTGGGGCAGAGATGTGAAACAGCCCAGTCCCACAACCAAAAGTGGCAATGGAGAATCAGGAGGGTTATCTTGGCTGCAGAGTCCCCTCCCCATCCTAAGGAGTGAGGGATCCTGACCACATACTAGGCTCCCCAGCTCATGGTTCCAGTGCCAGGAAGAGAAGTCCCCACAACCTCCGGTTGTGAAAACCAGCGGAGGCTGCAGCTGAGTGAGATGAAGGGCTGTGGGAAAC
>CM053509.1:81947730-82007701 GCA_028627145.1 Eidolon dupreanum
TCTGATCTTAGGTCTCAGCAGAACTGAGCACACTCTGCTCACTCACTTGGCTAGCCTACTGAAGAATAGAATACCACATGGAGTAGAGATGAGTCATTCCAGCCAAGGTCATCCTAGATTATCCATCTCCCAGCCACCTTAGGAGCAATGGCAGATACATGAATGGGCCCTGCAAAAACCAGAAAATCACCCATCTGAGCCCAGCTCAAATTGCTGGTCCACAGAATCATGAGATAAACAGTTGTTATTTTAAGCTACTAGTTTTGGGGGTAGTGTGTTTCACAGCAAAAGTTAAATGATAAATTTATTTAAATCTTCTATGCTTATTACCTTCCTTTTTGTATCAAGTAGTGATGAGAACTTTTCCAGAGCCTCCTTTGCCTAAAGCACATTCTGTCTCTTTTCCTGGGATGCTTCCTCTACCTGGTCTATCTGGGAAATTCATACTAAGACTCAGCTCAATACTACCCTGATAATCGTTCCTCCCACCACCTGCAACCCACTCTCCTTTTTGAGCTCATAGCATATTATGCATACCTCTATTGTAGCACTTATTTCTGTGTCCATCTACCCCAGAAGACTCCAATTCCTCAAAGAAATTGAGATTATATTTCATTCATCTCTGTAATTCAGTACTTAACCTAGTCATATAGGAGATGCTCCATAAGTACTAAGTAGATAAATACTGAGTACTTTGACATATCTCTTTTCTATCTCCTCTTTTCCATACTGGCTATCGCTGCCTTCATGATAGCCCTTACCACAGTTGGCCTGGATAATTTGAACAGAGGCCTTCCTTGTTCCCCAGCCTCCAGTCTTGCCCAATACTCCTGTGGCACATTATAAATACCTTCAACACAAGATTATGATTATCTATACAGTGCTCTTCTCACAGGACTTTTAGTTCTTTCAAGGCAGAAACCATATACCCCTGTTTTTAAATATCTAACATCCAGCCTAGTAACTTATCACTGATAGGTGGTTAATTAATGACAAAACTAATTTTAATAGAAAAAAAATGCTATTTCTGAAAAAAACTATAATTCCACAAAGCTGGCTTTCTAATAAGGTAGTGATAATAGTCAATACAATCAAGAGTGGTATCTAGACTGAGCCATACCAGGAAGGAGAAAGAAACAATTCTTGCCCTGTCAGGGGTTTTGCAGTGCAGTGAGTACTGTCCTGTATTGTCCTACTCACAACCCTAAGTGAAATCTCCACTACTAACTCATCTACTGAAGCTTTTGATACTCAGAGAACATGTGTACATCAGTCTAAAAGAAATCACTCCATTAACTGACCCCAAGAGTTATCCATTAGTGGATTAATGTCAATCTGCTCAAAGGTTCTGCCCTTAATATTCAATGTCATATCAACAACTACTTTGAAAACACAAAAAGTAAGTTTATCAAATTTGTAGTTAGCCCAAAGCTTAAATGAAAACCTACTACCTCAAATCTATTCATTCCTTCAGCAAATATTTATTATGCAACTTACCTACTATATGTCAGGACACTATTCTAGGTATTGAGATATGGCAAAGGACATGAAATACAAGGTCTTTTCTTTCATAGTGCTTATATTCTAAAGGCAAAAGACAAACATTCAACAGACAAACTAATGCATATAATGAATAAGAAAAACTAACACCTTGCCTTGCCACCAGTGACCAACACACCACATGGGTGGGGGAAGAAAGTACTTTACACCCTGAGATATACTTTAAAAACAGGAATATCCTGCCTAACCTTAGTCCTCAAAAAAAATGAGATCTTGAGCCCTTTCTCAAAAATTGCTAACTCAAGAGTAAACACGTTTATCCCTGACTTTGCAATACCAGCATCTGCAGATATTTTTATCTATTGTCTTGAGAAATTCTGATATGTCTTGCCATTTGAACACCTGTCTCTTAGCTATTAGGTCATGAAACTATAGCCAGCCATTGGGTAGTGTCAACCACATGGCTGAGAATTCTCTGATGTCACATCCTGAACCACTGATTACACATTCTTATTTCTAGCTATCAGTAAAACCTTCATGCTGTTTGGCTTTTCAACAATGAGCTCAAATCACTCAAAATAAAAAAGAGAAAAGTTCTGTGCTCCCCTCGACCTTGGAAACAGCTAGTCATCCCTGGATCAAGACATATCACAATGAGGGCACCTTTAACATGAATCTTGTCCCTCCTTTTCTTTACCTGAAGTTGCTGCAACTGATTGATGAGTTTTTACTGATATTCAACAAATTGGGCTTTGTATCTGACTGAGGCTGCTGTTCTGTGGTCTGTACCCTTTCCCTCCCCTCAAAAGGAAAGTAATTTAACCTTTAACAGTGGAGCAGGACAGACTAGGGAAATAAGGGTAAAAACAGAGAGGCCTGGTAGGGGCTAAATGCCTTAGTGTAGGTAAAAGATGACAGTAGTTTAGACTAAAGTGATAATGGCAATGCATAAGAAGTAACTTTATTCAATACATTTTAAAGGCTAAGGTGACAAACTTTGCATATGGAATGGAGTGAGGTGTGAGAAGAATTAAAGAGCCAAAAAATAACCAAGAGATTTTTGATAGATGATAAAATAAGAATTTAAAATTATCTTGACTATTAAGAAAAACTGAAATGTAATAAAGATATGTAAATACAACTCGTAGGTTTAAAAATTCTACATGACCCAGCAATCCCTCTTCTGTGTTATTTACCCCCAAAATCTGAAAACGTTTATTCATAAAGATATATGTACCCTTATGTGCATTGCAGCATTATTCATGGTGGTCAAGACATGGAAACAACCAAAGTGTCCTTCGATAGATGATTGGATAAATAAGATGTGATACATATATACAATGGAATACTACTCAGACATAAGAAGAGATGAAATACTGCCATTTGCGACAACATGGATAGATCTTGAGATTATCATGCTAAGCGAAGTTAGTCAGATGGAAAAAGTCGAGACCTATATGATTTTATTCATATGTGGGATATAAAACTGAAAGCAACAAATGAACAAGACAAACAAACAAAAACTCATAGACAACAGTTTAGTGGTTATCAGAGGGCAAAGGAGGGAGGTTGATAAGGGTTAAGAGGATCAAACACATGGTGACAGAAGATCTGATTTTAGGTGGTGAATCCACAATGCAATATACAGATGATGTATTATAGAATTGTACACTTGAAACCTATGTAATTTTATTACCCAATGTCACCCCAATAAATTTAATATTTAAAGATGTTTAAAAGCTTACAATTTAAAATGTAGTAACTGCTGTAGAGTGCTTGAGTAAAGATGCTTTCAGCATATTCCACACCAGTCAGTTCATATTTAAAATTCTTTCAATGCTACAGATTCATAAATCTTTAAATCCATCACCTAAGAGAGGCAACATATACTTGCAATGATCCCGATGTGTGTACAGTACACTCCTCCATTTGGAAAGACTCACAGACACATCTACATTTTAAAATACCAAATCATAAACCACAATCTCATCTACTGTGTGCTAAGTACCTCACTAGCATGCTTTACATACATGATTGCTGTGTTTTCTCAGTGATTCCTTCCTAACACAGGAAGGAGCCATGCCTATATCCACAAAGAGCACCTGATTTGTCTTTGGAGCTTGTTTTTACAGATAGGTGCAGAAGTTAGTAGACGAGTGGCATTACCAATGTACGTGTGTGTGTGTGTGTGTGTGTGTGCACGCTAAAGCCATACAAACACAAGAGCAGTCAACCAAATCAAAAGACTTAAGTTCCAGGTGAGTTTCAGGCTTCAACTTTCCACACGACTTCAGGCAAGTGTCCTTTCCTGCATTTCAGTGTCCTAGGCTGTAATGGAGCGAATAATAGCAGCCTCTGTGCCTACTGAAAAGAGAGCCTCTCAAGACAAATGGGGTGTCCTACAATCAACAGCCACCTATGGAGCAGTCATGGAGTACAAGACAGTATAATTAAGCCCTTAGGAAAAAAAAATGTGCTGTGAGCTCTCCAGAGAGAAAAAGGCAAGAGAAAAAGTAAATGAGAAAGTGAAAAAGGACACTGGGCAGGAACAAAAGTCCCTCCCTGGGAGAGAGTTTAAAAAGTGTATCTCTCCAGAAACATCCATCGAAGGTACCAGAGCTTTTAAACACAAGCCGGTAATAGAGTACAAGAGAGGTCACGACCAAAGACGAAGGCTGTGTTTGTGAGCAGCAGAAACGTGTGGATTGTGCAACAAGAATAGACAGTTCTGCCAGCACAGTCTCTCCCCTGTCCTTCCTGCCATGTTTGTAATGCTGTGTGCAATGTCGTGAGGCAAAGATTAAAAAGGAAATGACAACCTTGTGTGTGACACATGAAGACTATTACATCAGGGAAAAAGTACTTTAGACAGCTTCAGGTAAATCAGTGTTAATTCTCATTTGCACAGCCACCCATTATGGACCATTCCAGACATCTCACCAACTGAAAAACACCTTCTTTAGTCTCTTTTTCTCCAGTCTGTTAGGCATTGAATTCCCACACAAGAAGAAAGAGATTTAAAATATAAGAACCCAAGAAACAAAAATCATTGTTCCTTTTAATTCCAAGCTAGATGTATGAAAAACTATTTGGTCCACTGATTTTATACTGAAAGATTTTGCTGGTTGAAAACTATATGATTTTATAACTACAAGGGACGCAAGAATTCAGAAATCTGGCAGAATATAAGATCTCTGCATTTTCATTGTAAAGCAACATTACTTTTCTTTAAGATGGATATTTTATTTCTAAATGGCTGGACATGACCTTTACTAGTGTGTGGTTTTTGTCTGCAGCTAAAAAAAAAATGTCATTCCTGCTTCTCATTCTCATGTTTCTATTAATCACTTTTTCTCTTTACAAACTACATAATCAATAGGGACGTGTCCATTGCCCTTCTAGCTGATTTCTATTATTCCTCATTACAGTCTTTGTTCCAATTCCCTGCTTCCCATCAGGTATTAAATATTTAGACAGTGAGTCTAAACTGTCCACCATCAGGGTGACTGTCCTATAGTTGTGTAATCAATTAGCCTGGCATCTGATCTCTGTTTCAAATGTCTTCTTAGAGGAAATTTAATTATGATGAATATCTTTTCATGACTTTGAAATTATATAAGCATGATTCCTTACTCAGTCATGCTTGTTAAAAACCATAAATCAATTCATTTTATTCCCTCTAGATGTGAGGAGACCTTTCTAATTCTGGCTGAATTTTAACAACGTAAAACATCCAGTAGACATCAGATGAATGTACTTTTTTTTTCTTTCTCTGGGAAACTCTTTCAGTAAAATCTTTGTAGTTGGGAGATTTGGGGAGGTTTCAAAGAAAGCTGTACAAATACAATTCCAAGAAAGCATTCTATAATTATAACAAAATGAAAGATATCCTCACACAGGACAAAAATTTGGATTGCAAGCATACTTCGTGCAAGAGATGCATTTCTGGAAAACTGCAGTAAATCAAATTTTTATACATCAAGTATTATAAATAAACTCAGAAAAGTGATTATTAATAGGTATAATCCTGTGTGAAGATGGCAAATCCTTCTGTGAAGTGCAAGAGTCATTTCTAATTTAAAAACATACCTTTTCATTTAACGGTTTTAAATTTGGATTTTGGTGCTCAGTTTTCTAAAAGTGGGGCATACTTATATATGGAAATTGAAATATTTGTCCTGTCTTGTCAAAAGCCTTTCATGACCCACAATTAACCATAATACCCAACAACAATCTTCACCATGGCACCTGCACACATATTCCTGTAGCAGACACCCATTCTTAAAAAGACTTTTTCAAAACTTGAGAATAAGGTGAAAAAGTGACTGCATGTCCTTTCAGTCTCAAAACTGGAGCCTTGTCTAACAGGTCAACAAACAGATTATTTAATTTTCTAGGGGACTATATTTTTCCTAACTTACTATTCTACTGATTAGGGCCCACATTCTGCCATGTTACATGTTAATAGCATATATTTTTATACAGAAGAAATGTTAATGATTTTGTCAATTCAAGAAGATAACACTGAAGGTTATGGTTCATTTTTCATTAACCAGTTTTGCTTCTAACCTAGCAAACTTATTTCAGCAAATTATTCCTCAGTTTCTCCTTTGAAGTACACTTTTACTTATTCTTCTGATTGCCTCATTAATAAATTAAATAAATGTTTGGCACATACATTTGAAAATTGTACTTTGACATCTGTCTCTACCTTTTTTATAAATCTCTTTTATAGTTAGAGATAGCCATGAAATACAGTCATAGTCAATTAGATACAGGTAGAAATCTAATTGGAGTTTCTGGAAAAGTTTTCACTCCCCTAATAAAGACACCTGTAGCTGGCACGACCCGGTTCTGCTTTTTTCCACTTTGACTGCCAACACAATTTCTGAAATTGGGGCCACCATCCTTTCTCCCAAGAAGCAGTAAGAACAAAGGAGAGGCTAAGAGACTCTGGGAGATGTCAGCCCTGACATCACTGAGCCTATGAATCCAGAGCGGCTACCATCAACTTCTAAATTTCTTATGTGAAAAAAATAAACTCTCATTTGTTCAAGCCACTGTAAATCAGGTTTGTTTGTTTTTGCCTTCAACCAAACACATTTTTGGCTGATACAGTTCCTTAGCCTCTTGTGCGCTCCTCGTTTTGTAAGGTACCATGTTTTCAACCAAAAAAGTAAGTGCCACTTAGCCTAAAGCTGGCACTATGGGAGAGCATAATTTTTAAAGAGATCATGGAGAAGCTTTAGCAATGGTTTATAACAGTTTCTAAAAACAAATTAACATTGTCTCCATGTGTAATGAAAACAGGTAACACGCTGCCTCAAGCATTCACCCCTCAACCCTTCACTTACCCACCCACGACCACTGCCAAACACCAAGTAGGCGAATCATATACAAAGGAGACTGCTTCCTTCCAAGGCCATTTCTTCCTAAGGGTTTAAAGACCAGGAGAGTTTTTGGGTACAGAAACAGCAAATGGGAGTGGTGCACAGTGGCCCTGCAAAGCCTGGGCCACTCTCCAGGACTCACCTGGACTGAGACCTGATCCTGCCTCTTCCCTTCACCAGAGAACAGAGGCCCAGGGGAGCATGAGTTGACAAGCAAAAATAACTAGACCCTGAGGAGTGTTAAATGTATAATTAAACTAAACTCAAAACTTGTAACCTAATCTTTGCTTTCTTCTCACACTCAGATACCTAAAAACAATTTTTTTACACAGCTGCTGGTTATATGCTTGAGGCTTATTCCTGGCTTCTCTCTAAAAGAAGAGTGCCAATTCCTTTTTATGCATCTCTTCTAAATAGGAACATTTGCTTTATATGTATCCAATAAAAAGTCTTACTTGGCCTACAGATATGATATCTGAGCCAGTCTGCTCTCTGCCATGTGTTGAGAGAGAGACAGCAGGAGAGAAAGACAAAGAGAGAGACAGAGAGACAAAGAGACAGAGAGAGGAAGGAAAGAAGGAAGGAAGGAAGGAAGGAAGGAAGGAAGGAAGGAAGGAAGGAAGGAAGGAAGGAAGGAAGGAAGGTAAACAGAAAGTGAGCAGAATGGATCCCTAGGTGGAAATAGAAAAAAAAAGGAACACACATTCTCTATACTAAGAGAATAATCACTGCCGTTCTTTTACCCTTCCAATCCCCCATTTCCTCCACCTCTTTTAGTGACTTTCTTTCTTCCTGACTCTTTCTATCATATATGTAGAAAATCTGAGTAAAAAAGAGCAGGTACATGGGAGCAAGCGGGAAAAGAAAATGACATAAAACATCAGAGAAGTGATTACAAAATAACATGAAAGTTGCCGAGAAGAGCCTTCATAGTCTTCAGGCACAGTCAGATTACCTGTAAACTGAAAGCACGTTTGACGGAAGTCCTGTCAATTTGGCCTTTGAGCCTGAACAGCCCAAGCTGGCCACCACTGTAGACCCTGTGGGCAATGTGGCCTCACAATGGCCTCATCTTCCCCGGTAAAGTTGTGTCCCCAAGACTGGGTCTTACAACTCCTATGGGTAATTCTTAATTGCCTTCTGATCTTAGTAACTAACCCATGGATGGACCTAACAGAATCTTTTCTCAATTGATTGAGGAGAAAGGCTGAAGATTACCTTTGCAACCAAAGTAATCATTCCTTTGCTCCAGAAAAATCAAGAGCCTAAAAGGATCCAGCTTTTCTGATGAGGTAATTTCTGTGACAGTAATTCAGTCATTCCTTGGAATGGAAGAAGGCAGCCAAGGAGTGTCTGGTGCCAAGGAGGCCTTGGGTAAAGTAGCCAGATTTCCTGCTCCTCCTAATTTAGATTTTCAAAAGGGCTCCAATTTAAGGAAACACAAGAACATCAAACAGACTTTTCCAAAAGTGAAAACAGGGATTTAGATCTTTAAGTTTCTTCATTGTACTCTTCTAGATTGAGTTTTTTATAGTAATTTACAATTTTTACCTAAATAAATAAAATATTTATTCTAAAAAGGAGCACAAAACACATCCCAGAGAGAAATGGAACTGCTGCTTGGGTTCTCTGCCATTTGGATGGTTCATGTTACTGATCCCTCCATTGAGTGGATAAGTGAAGTCAAGTCTACTTGTGACAGTGACCCCAACCCTAACCCTCTCAAGGTTTCTTATTGTCTTAGGAACCTGTGGAGTTTGGAAAAATGAGTTCTGTTTAGGCAAAAAGCAAATCTCTCTTACAAGGATAATTATTTTGTCCAACTCTCATTTTGCACAAGTCTTTCTCAGAATTGACATTTCCCTGAGAGTGGCAAAGTCTTCAGTTCAATGTCAAGTGCAGTGAAGCCTTCTATTTTCCTTAAAGCAAAAAGGTTTCAAATATATTTTACCATCCTGACAGCAGTGACAAATGGGACTTTAACTCAAATGGATCACAGATGGGCTTTCTGAACCACATAAAACTCCATGCCAATAGAGAACCACTAATATTTTTTTTTTTGAAATGTCAGAAATACTCATAGGGTTTTTTTTTTACATTTGTTTAAAAAACAAAAAACAATTACCAGCTCCCCTTTCCTCATTACATTTTTCATTGATTAACAGTAGGGGAGTGAATAGGATGCAGGTGAGAGGGGGCAAGGGAGAAAACAAAGTCAGGAAAACAAGAGGTTCCTTGACCAGGCAGTGGTGCCAAGTCTACGGAATGGTCAGCAAGCAAATGCCTCAGATCTGCTTCTAGTCTGAAGAATGGATAAACAGAAGTCAGCAAATTTTTTCTGCAAAGGGCCAGATAATAAATATTTTAAGCTTTGTGGGTGATAGAGAATCTACTGCAACCACTCAACTCTGCCTTTGCAGCATGAAGGCAACCATAACACTATGTAAATGAGTGGGCATGGCTCTGACCAAGAAAATTTTTTTGCAAAAATAGGAAGGTGGCTAGAGTTGCCTCACAGGCCAGATTTGCAGACCTCTGGTTTATGATGTGACTGGCACTCAAAAAATAGTGCTTGGCAAGGAAAGGGTGAGGGGTCTTCCACAAGACACGTTCTGCTTCTGCTAGCCACACAGCTGAGGCCGGCTGGGAAGCTTCCTCTGGGCCCAGGTGTCAACTCTTTCATTACTGAATGTGGGAGAGGGGACTTCTAGATTAAGGGCTGGAAAGGCCGTTGGGAGCTTCAGTGAGCAGTGAACTTCAACCAGCAGAAAAAGTTTACCAACATTTTAACAACAGACGTGGTTCCATAGTATAGCAGTTAGCATATCTGCTTTACACACGGAAAGTCCTAGGTTCACACCCCAGTGGAGCCACCATCCATGGTCTATAGCCATGCCACCCTGAGCAAGCCTGATGTCTGATCTCAGAAGCTAAGCAGGGTTGGGCCTGGTTAGTACTTGGATGGGAGACCACCTTGGAAGACCAGGTGCTGTAGGCATAAATAATAATAATAATAAAACTTAAAACATTTTAACAACTGATAGGGCCATGCTGGAGAGTACCAGCTATTAACAGCCCATGTACAGCCTGGATTTCTGTATTAAGATACCACTCCAAGGAAAAGATTAAGAAAAAAGTTAAAGTGAGATTTTTTTTTCTATCGCTCCCAAGAAAAGCTCCAAACAATAATAATTGATTCATTTACAAGCAAAAAAGATTAAAAGCCATAAAAAGACAGTACAATTAGTAAACTTCAAGGTCATTTTAAAGTAGGAAGAGAGAAAGTAGGTACAATGAAATGCTTCCAATTAGGCTCTCTCTAATTACTTGTCTATGTTACTCAATAATTGGGTTAGCATTAAAGACAGGGACACCACAATGGCCTATGACCCTCTGGTGGGTGGGGATGTTGCAGAAATAGTGCTCTGAGGAAAACCACAATGGAGAAAGAAATTGTCTTTGGAGGAACTCACTGAAGCTCAGGTGCTTAGGACCCTCCTCATCTTCTTCCACTCCTTCAACACACACACACACACACACCAATCTACAACTTCCCCTCTCCCTATAGTCCCTCACCCAGATACTGTTAGAAAATTATTAGTCAAACTAATTCAGGCTACGGTGTTAATGAATAGCCGCAAGTCTTTTACCTCTCCAAAGTTTTAGTATTTTTAAAAAAAATATCTGGAGTGAGCAATTCCTTTACCCACATGAAAGATTCTATAGTGGGAAGAAGGATAAGCAAATATGTTCAGATATTTTTAGTCAGGGAGCCTCTCCTTCTGAAAATGTGCTACATTGATGACTGCCAATTCTTTCTTTGAAAAGGGAGACCCTAACTACAGCATATGATGACACAAATTTTGAATTTTTACTTTAATTGAAGGCCTTGTCCTGATATCCAGATATCTAGGACATCAAGAAACTTAGAACGAATTATATCTTGCACACATGTCCCCAACCATTTCTCACTTTTTGTGGAGGGTTATATGTTAAGGTGACACAGGACTATGTGGATGGAGTATGCTAAACATGGAGATCGGTTGCTGGGCTGCGACTGCACAGCTTGCGAGATACAAGAGCTTTCTCAGAGGCCCCTGGCCCACTGGGGGCCACCCCTAGGGAGCCCTGATTGCCCTGTGGGTCCCTCTTCTACCTCTGCTATAGGGACAATATGTCTCTGGATATTAAGCTGCCTTTTGTGGAATTCAGCATCAGCTTGAGCCAATAGACAGCCAGGCAGTTACTTTGCAACGATAGTGTCCATGATCTAAAACATTTTTTAAAAGAGTCAAAGCCATGGCACATGGTCTCTAAGTCACAAAAGCAAAACTGAGGCAAGACCTGTGACTGCCAGTTCCCAGACCCACATCCCCCGCACTCTATCCTGCTCAGCCCAACCTTACTCCTTAAACATACAAGCTGCATCTTTTAAAAATGTGTAGCATTCAGCTAGCCACATTTATTCAGAAGGAATTCTAAGCCCCTGGCTCTATGCACTCCACAGTGTGACCTTAAAAGCACCTGGAGAGGATGTGCTTCCAGGGCCCCATTTCCTGGTAAATGTAATGAAAGCCTCAAAGTTTGGGCTAATAAAATCCTCACTAAAAACTCTCTCTCCGACCTTACCTGAAGCACTGTGGAGTGGTTTTAAAGCCCTGTGCAAAGCCTTTTCACAGAACCATTTAGTTTAGCTCAAGGGGTGGAGGAGGGGAGAGAGGTGCTTTTCCCTTTCAAACCATGGGAGAGCAGTAAGTACACCACTATCAGCAACCGGAATTAGATTATTGGCTTCTCTGGCCAAGCACTGAAAATGGGGAGCAGATTGGAGTCAAGACTGCATCCCTTGATAAAGTATGATAATCGCCACCATAGGCAAGAGGATCATTTCTAATTAAACTCTCCTTTACCACCTGGGAGAAGTCCTGCCCAGTCAAGAGCCCCAGGACAAAATGAGAGAAAGAATTGCAAAGAAAAATCACAGCATGATTTTCCTCCTTGGAGGAAATCGCATGTAAACTGCCTCCAGGTAGAAAGCCCAGGATGAAGCTGAGTGGGTCTCCTGTGAGAGAGGTATTTGTGCCCAAGGGCACCTCCGCAGTCCTGGTGGCTGCCTGCCCAGCCTCAGCTCTTCCGCAGCATCTAAATCATGAGGTGGTGTACACAAAAACATTTGAAAGTACCGATGAACGCTGTTACTGCAGGAATTTAAGGGAAGGACCAAAATGAATATGAGGTTTATGGGGAACATGGGCCAGGAAGGGAACCCAAAGGTCTGTGCTGTGGGCTGAGCACTTGCGTGGCCAGGCCCTGGCCCTAAGCCTGGCTTGAGCATCTCTGAAACCAAACCAGGCAGCCTGTGTGGCAGATAGGAACTGTCTTTGATCCCATCTATCTCCCCGTAAGCATTTAAGCGTTTACTTTACCCTCTCCATGCCCCAGGCCCTCGGTGTCTTTGTGCAGTTTTCTTCTGAGACTGTCTTCTGCCTAAGCAAGTCCCCAAACCCAGAAGTTTTCCCCATCTCTGTCAGAATGTAGTGTCTATATTTCTCCAGGAAATTGCTCTCCATCAGTGACTTTTTCTGATCAGCTAACGTGTTAAAACGTGATAATAAAGATTATATATTTGCATATTAACAGGGTCTTCCAGAATCAATGCCTAAACCATAAACTATGGCTCAAGCACCTACTCAGACTAAGAGGAGAGAGAACTGGCATAGTTGCCTGCTATAACCCAAACTCACTGACTAGGCATGAAGCTGGGGCACATCTTTATGTCACCTGAACATTACTGTAGATCCTCATCTCCTCTTAGTAGCTAAAGAACAGTAAAACTTCATTGAATTTTGCAATTAGAGCTTCAAGAGCTAAGAGTAGGTGGAGCGGGTGCATTTTGGAAGCAACGACCAGAAGCAGTGAAACAACCCCATTTGCTCCAATCCACGTCTTGTCTTCCAAGTCACACTTCTTAGAAAGCATGGAAACTCCCCAAAGACTCAAATCTAGCACAGGATTACAGAAGCAGGGAGGCAGTAAATGTACTCATGAATCCTTCAATCCTCCCCAGCTAGAAAGAAGCAGAAATTTGAGCAATGGGTCCCAAGGCTAATTTTGCAAATTCTGAAATTATTCTTTATGATACACACATCTATATTTTCTGCTATTTTTTTCTTTTGGTTTTGCAAAGGTGAATGTTGTGTGTCTTTTAGTGGTTAACTTGGTGAGGAAGAGACTGTAATACTTAGTCAGAAAGTATAGAGCTAAAGTAAGAAAGGCAGAAAAATCATTCTTTGATTCAGAAAGATCTCACCTGGAACACTGGTTTTATAAGGTACACTGAGGCATATTTACCGACTGAGAGAAAAGAGCCAGTGTGAGGGAGGTAGATGATGGATGGAAGGATGGAAAACAAACATAGAGGGTAAAAATAGCATCCTGAGCAGACCACACAGGCTGTGGAGAGAACGTGAGGAGACAGAACAGCACATGTCCTCCTACTGCCAAGACAAATTCAATTCAATATCAAAGTACCTATAACTAAGGATTCCCCAAAGTATCTCCCATACTACATGATATCCTAATATAGCCAACATTCTAGGACCAAATAAGTCTGATCTGAAAATATTCAAAATAGGATTATTACCCACTTCCACCAAAGTGCTTGATGATTTCATGTATACTGGGCCTACTCCACAAAATATGGTACCCCATTAAGTCCCATATTCATAGGGTTTTTAAGATTGCTCCTTGTATTGTCTCTTTTAGAGTATCTGAATAAATCATTTCTACTCCCTTTCTCATGCTTAGCAGGTTGAATATCTTACTCCTAAATGAGGGAATCAACTTAGAATGACTACACTTTACCAGTAAAACCCAGACTTATTTTTAGTAAGGAAGCTTGAGTTTGCCTTACAAGAGTGTCACCTAGTGTCTATCTGTGGAACTGCACCAAATTTTTCCTTACATTTAAGGACATAGTTTGTGTTGTGGTGCAGAAGAGACTTTCTTTATGCAATTCTAAAGTGTATAGGTAGACATGTTTTTGCAAATTAAATCATATTTCCATTGATTTGTGTGTATTTTAAATATATGTTCACATTGAAATCGTCTCTGAGATATTATAAAGATCACACTTTAAAATACAGCAAATCTTTTAAAATAACACATTTACTAGAAAAAAGTACCACGAACTTGGTGGATTAACCAGCAGAATTTTTTTTTCACGATTCTGGAAGCTAGAAGTCCAAGATCCAGATGCTGGCAGGATTGATTTCTTCTGAGGCCGGTTCCCATTGCTGTCACACTCCTGCCCCAGCCAGCCTCTTACCTTCAATGCCTCTTCAGGAAAGAGTCAGGTATAGCTTCCAGGCCTCCAAAATTACAGAGACATATCGTCAAAATCTCCCAAGAACTTTCTCCCCATATTTTCCTCCAGTCTCCTAAGGCCCCCAGTCCTTGGTTCAGGAGCTCAAGCAGCATCCAGTTATGCATACAATGCCATATTCCAACCTTGGCCTTCCCGAGCAGTTCTCCTGGAGCTCCCCTCACTTGGCTTGGAGTATACAGAAAGAGGTGACATATCATGGTATTACCTATTCCTTATAAAATACCTCTGACAAATCTTCTAATACATCCTAGCTTTCTCTTTAAAAGACATTGGGTATGATCACTGGATAGATCAATTTGGCCATCTGTTTCACAGTCACCGTCCTGGCCTTAAATCTTACTTCATGTCGACTTGTATCAGCCTCTGGGCTTTTTTCCTACTGTTGCTATAACAAATTACCACTAACTTGGTGGCTTAAAACAACACACATTTATTGTCTCAAACAAAGAATTGATTGACAACTAAGATTGACTGGACTCAGTGATTCATCACTTTGCTTTCTGCGCATGTTTGTTCCCAGATTTCAGTCTGTTACATGATATTAATGAACTTCCGGGCATATGCATTATATTATAATAATGGTATAATGAGGCTCAGGTGAGTTGAAAGTCATGGGCTCTTCATTGCACAGGTGTGAGTGACTGGCTTAAACTGGTACCTAAATCTCTGCCTGTGTTTCTTTGTGTGAGTTTAAAAAATGCCTTCTGGCTTGCTTAATTGTGGGCGAGTTAGGGCAGACCCCTTCTAAGATAGGATGACCTCAGTGTCTTTGCAGACAGACGTGAAAACCCCTAACTAACTTTCCTGCCTATCTCTTTTCTAAGAGTCGTGAACCCCTTAGTATGGATGTTCAGGGATGGGAGGTCTCTTCTTCCATATCTGCTTCCTACTAAGAATGGCTGTAGTCCCTGCCTACAGGGGTTTCATGGAGCTCTTTTCCTTTCTGCCTCAGTCAGGGTAAGGTCTTGGGTTTCCTGCTAAAGTGCCACCTCAGTCCCTAGACAAGGAAAAGAAGATGCAAACTTATTATTTAAATCAAAAAACTATTAATTTCTATTATTGATTTGCCTATTAAGCGAGTAAAGGGAAATAGGCTTGGTTAATATATTTCTTAAAGAGTTAAAAAGACCTTTGGCCTAAAGTACCCTCCCTTCTCAGACTCTAAGAGCTCTGTCTGGTTGCATACCATTTCTGCTAACAATGGGCTGATGACCCTTTCAATAGCCATAAGATCTGAGTCACCAGTTTTAGGGGTAATTATCAGGATTTGAGGGAGAAGGCCTTTTTTCCAAAGAAAGAAGGGAAGAAAACAAAACTATTAACTCTGCAAAAGATGTCCCATTTCATTTCCTGCTAAAAGAGTAAGAATCTTACAAGGGATGTTCCATCTCAGAACAGCTAAATAAAATCCACAGCTAAAGTTGCTAATTTGGAGATTGTGCTTGTTACAACTACTTTTTCATCCAAAATGACCATAAAGCACTGAGAATGAATTTTTAAATGTGTGTGGCTCATAATATTAGTTATGAAGGCAGAATAAGAATTCCTATTATGTTTTAGGCAACAACAGTGCAATAAATATGTACCACTGATTCCATGTGGACCGCTCAAGAAGACAATTGCTTGGATAGATGATTTCTAGTGAATGCATAACATCAGGGGTACAGGATATAAAAAAAAGAGAATTGAGGCTCTCAACTTGCTCCCCAGCCCACCTACAAAGTGATACCCTGCAAGCTCAGAAGGGGGCAAAAACTTTTGGAACTGTAAAATACATAGTAGAACTGTCAAATCTACATGGGAATAACTCCATAAATTGCAAGATAATTTATAGGGTACTTTAAATTTTTATTTAAAACAGCAAGGACCATGAGCAGTGTGAGTGCCATCTTGAGGAAAATAACTATCATTTACAACCCCTCCAAGACAATTTTTTCATCTACTCCTGAGTAGATCATTTGTTTTTGTTTTTTTTTTTAAAAGAAGCCTTTTTACTTTGTGCATATAAGTCATTTTTAAGATATTTGTAAAGTGCCCAGCATAAAAAAAGTTCTCAATAAATGGTAGCTGCTAGTATTAACCTTCCTCTCACCTGTGCAGAGCTGGGTTGAATTATCAACTCTGTTCTTGAGAGACTATGTCTGGCCAGAGAGGTGCCCCCACAGCTTCTGGAGAATGTGGGCTGCCACTGCACTGACAGAAGTTTGGTCTCCTCAGGGACCACTGGGGAGACACCACCCAGGCAGGGCAAGGAAGAAAAATCTCTGTTTCCTCTGCTCCCTCTGCCTCCTGTCTAACTTAAGTGCTTCCCTGTGTGGCCCTGCGTGGTGTAGCATGCCCTCTTCTCTGGGAACTTATGGCTCACAAGCCTTTTTCCTTCGGAAACATGTTCATTGCTGTTGGGTGTTCCCCTGATAATTCTCTTCGGTCATTTTTCCATTAATCGTAATTAAGTCCAAGTACCATATCACTCACTATATGCTTCTCAAACTGAAGGATGTGCAGCCTCAATTCTGTGGAGGGAGAACACAAAACAGAGTATCCAATACATCTTTCTGGAACATTCAGGTTATTACAAGATACGGAAGAACCCAGTACCTTAATAAGAACCGCCCCCTCCCCCACGAACATGAAGAAAAGAAGAGCAGGGACAGGGAGAAGGACCCTAGGAAAAACAGTGCAGTCTCCAAAGTTCCACCCAGGTGGGGGCTAAGGGGTAGAGCTGCAGTGAGGGTGGCCTCTCCTCTTGTCCCCAGGGGACTCCAGGCCATCTTCCAAGGACTACGGCTGTTGAAATCTGGCCAAGGGAAGGGCCTCACTGTATGGTGCAGCCCTCCACCTTGGGTTTTTGGAGTTCAGAATCAAGTGCATGGCCATCACTCTGTCCTACTTCCTGCCTATTATTGAGTCTTGGATGTGGTCCCACTCAAACCCCGGGTTCATTGTTACCTCCATCATCCCAGAGTCCATGTTGTCATAGGGTGGGCTCCCTGTAAGGTGTGAGTTCTTGCTCCTGGCCCATGCTTAACCATGGGTCCCTCTTTAATTCTTCTAGAGTTCCTCTGTCTCTGGGGTCGAGGGTCATTAACTTCTTTAAGAGCTTTTCACACTCAAAGGATATTAAATAGGGGACATGGCAGTGCCTGCTCAGTATCCACTGCCATAGGCCCCAGAAGTCTTCTCCCATAAAATGCAGGATCCAAGGAGCCATCTTGTATAGAACCTTTCCCAGGCTCCACATGTCTACCGCAGGGCCGTCATCTTTTGGGCCCAGGAAGAGTTCTAGGGTAGCATGAGGGAGGCTGCCACAGAATGTGCTCAGCTTATGGAGAATAAAATGTGCTGAGGCCAACGTCTGCAAGTTTTACATTCAGCTCAGTGTTGAAAAGCATGTTCTCTGCCTTCGGGTCCCTGTTGTCAATGCCTCTCTAGTGGTAGTACTGCACAGTGGGAACCAGCTGCTAAAAAATGCCTCGGGCCTCATTCTCAGTCATGCAGCTGTCTGTGATCCTGCAAATAATCAAACGTGTCCCCTCCGTTCACATGCTCCATAATGAGGAATAATGTTTCCTCTGTGTCAGTCACCTCAAATAACTTTACAAAACTCGAGTGATTCAAGACCTTGGTGCAGTGGACTTCTTGAACAAATCTGGAGGAGTCACCTCTGTCCCCTTCAGAATGTACCAGGCCAACCTCACCTAGGCAAATGTTCCTTGGCCAATGGTGTTCAGGAGCTTGTAGTGGCCAATATGGGGCTATTTGTCAGTAGAGATGGGTGCAAGGTCATACAATATGGTGACCTGCTAACTACACCAACAATACTATCTATGCTATGTTAGTAAACAATACCAACTATGCTAACTAATACTATGCTAACTATGCTTACTAACTATGCTAATAAATGGCACTAATAAACAATGCTAATTATACTAATAGTACCAATACTAACTATACTAACTGAAAATTTAAAAAAATAATAAGAAAAAAAACAAAGAAAAAATGAAAAAAGAAAAATGAGAAAAAATTTTAAAAATTGGGAAAAAAATTAAAAAGTGAAAGAAAAAAATGAGACAAGAGAACAATGGAAAATAAGCAAAAAAAATGAAGAAAAAGGAAAACGAGAAAAAAAGAGTAAAGACGAAAGAAAAAATAAACAAAATATTTTTTTAAAAGAAGAGAGAAGATAACTGGCCAAATCCAACAGGTCACCACAGATAAGCTTTCTGGGCTATAAGGACAAAAACCCCAGCCTAGCCAAGACCTCATATAGTTTTTTATCATCCCATTGCAATGGCACTTTATGAGGTCAGAGCAAGATACAGACCAATCACGGCTGAGGATAAACCGATGTGGTTTTCACACTTTTTGAAATCAAGACCCCTTTACTGTGTAAAAAAATAGAGTTTTTTTGTGTATGTGTGATATTAAAGATTGATATTTACTTTATCAGAAATTAAAAATCTATAGAATGCATCAGGGACCTTTTCATTTATAATTTGAAAATATGTAATAACTCTTGTCTTTTAAAGATCTTATAGTGTCTACACTTAAAATATCCAATTCCTTCATCTTAAATTCTGGTCTCAAAATGATGTTGCAATGTAACTGATACCATGATACTATAAGGAAATGTTCTGTTGCATAAGACAAGGTGCATTATTAACATCTGTAAAGCTGAAAGAAGGTAGCTTGTCTCATGTTTTTGCCAATAGGATCATGAGCAGATATCTCATCAGCAACCTTGGAGACCAGAGGGCAGTGGGTCGATGTACTCGAAGTATTGAAGTAAAAAAAGCTGTCAACCAAGAATCCTATATCTGGCAAAGTATCTAAAAATGAGGGATAAATCAAAGCTGAGAGAGTTCTTTACCACTAGACCTCCCCTTCATGAGGGTATATTTCAGATTGGAATGAAAGGACACTGGACAGTAACTCAAAGCCTTATGAAGAAATAAACATCTTGGCTAAAAGTAAATACATGGAGTATTATAAAAGCTAGTACTATTAAAACTTGGGTTTGTGGCTCTACTCTTTGTTTTCTACTCAATTTAAGAAACTAATGTATTTTTTAAATATAATTATTAGTATATGTTTTAGAACATGTCATGCATAAAGATGCAATTTTGTGACATTGGTAACTAATTGGGTGGGTTAGAGCTGTGAAGTCAAGTTTTTATATGTTCTTGAAATTAAGCTGGTATAAATTCACATAAGAGCATTATAACTTTAGGATATGAAGTCATTGAGGTGACCAAAATACATTTCTCGTTGTATTATGTCTTCATCTGTGTTTCCTGGCTCACAGCACCTAAAACTCTTGGAATTTCCTAAGTGATAAGAGCAATGTGAGCATCTTTTATTATAATATTTGGTCTCTTGCCTCAGTTCCTGAAATCACTTCAAAGTCATAAAGTTAAAATTAGTTTCTTGTTAGTCACAATAAACTCCTTTCCCCCACAACTGAGTTTTTGTTAATAAGATGAATTTCGGAAAGCGCCTAAGGATGAGGGCTGGTTGCCAGGGGAACCAGTCATGAATAGAGGGATGGAACCTTCAGTCTCATACTCTGATTTCCAGGAGGGGAGAGGGGAAATGGAGGTTGAATCAACTACCAATGACCAATGTGTTAATCCATCATGCCTGTGTAATGAAGTCTCCAAGAAACCCAAAAGAGGGTTCAAGGAGATTCCATTTTGGGGAATGAGAATACTTCTACATGCCACTGTGCCAGGCCCCAAACTCCTCAGGGACAGAACCTCCTTTGTTTGGGAACTTGCTCTATGTATCTCTTTATTTGTCTCTTAATTTGTATTCTTTAATATCCTTTATAATAAACCAGCAATCTATTAAAAAAGAGAGAGATTACATCTAAGATTACCAAATTACTAAAGTTTAACAGTTGAATTTCACAAAATCTCTATGTTTGTATAGAATTTATTTTGATATAATATATATTTATATAATATATGCTTATTTATATCATATAATTTATTTACATGTTATAATATAATACATATTTACATCGTATCTTTAGAATATGATATATTTATTTAATAAATATAGCATTTATTTATCTTTTTAATGTAATATAATTTCTTTTTATATAATATGTATTGTATGTTATATGTTTATATTTAAAATATATATTTATATATACTTTATTTTTGTATATTTATGTTTTATATAAAAAATGTTTGTTATATAATATTTTAGACACGAATATATATTTATCTATATTTGTATAGATAATTTACAGCTTTCTACAAATAGAGTTCACTTGAAGCCAATCACTTATCCTTGTTATTCTCAAAACACTAAGGTAAGACTGGAAGCCTTGGTGCTCTTTGCAACACATGTAAAGGACTAACACAAACATGATAAAGGGTCTTTAGTTTCTGCCATATCTTCTATTTATGTCCCTTTTTTTTTCTTTTTTGGTAACTACCCCCAGCCCCTGCTCGTGCGTGAGCGCGCTCGCGCTCTCTCTCTCTCTCTCTCTCTCTCTCTCTCTCTCTCTCTCTCTCTCTCTCTCTCTCGTACACACACACACACACACACACACACACACACGTCAACTAGCTAAGAAACTGCCAGTCTTACAAAAACAGTCTTCAGATAATACTGTACTGTTGTAATGGTTATCTGGACCCCAAGGAAGGGGCATGAAAACAAGAGCAACCCTTCAAATCCAAGTTTAATTAACAAAGGGAACCACATGCATGGAACTCTGCTTTCCCCACCTCATCAAAGCCCTGACACTGCAGAAGGGAGGACTCACCTGGTCTGCTGATGCGCCCTGATGTACATCAGCTGAGGAAAGCCTTATATGAATCAATTAAACCCCTTTATTGTGGCACCATAAAATGTAGTTGCTCCATCGCACAGCTTAGGAATATTTGTATTAACAGGAAAAAAAAGGATCATGTTATATTACAGCAGGTGTTTGCAATTTAGCGACATTACAACTAATTGTCCCTGAGTCCACAGAAAAAATAACTAAAGCCAGATCAGCAGTCTCAGAGTCTCCCCAGTAACATTTACCTGCTCCTAGGTCAGTCATTATCTATATGCTCAAGTTTGCCTGCAATAGTAGATGCCAATGATTTAAGCTATTTAGGGGAAAACTTAAAAGAGAGATAATTCTCTCCATTCTTTTATTTATGTTGCTGTTGCCCATTGTCAGAGGTGAAGCATCATTGTTCCACAGCAGCCTGAGAGCAGCTGGTTTTCATTTACCATTTCCAACATCTTCATTAGTTACATTTCCGCAATGGAAACTGCCTCTAGAATGTAGTTAGGCAATTACCATGATTAACCCAAAGGGATACACCAGGATACATGTAGCCATCCTTAGAAGACAATATAACTGTCCTTTGTATAATGAATCAAAGAGTGTTAGCTACACCATAAATATAGCCTATGTGAAGGTATTAAGTGACTTTCCTGGGATTGAGAAAAGTTGGAGAATCCCTAGACTCAGAAATATATATATGGAGACTAAAAACTAACACAAGAAAAGAAGAGGGATGTATTTTATTACTAACTATATTTTTTGTTAATATTCTGATAACCCTCCATGCCAGTGGTTCCTGTTTGGACAAAGTAAAGGAAGGGAATATTCTGCATATGGAGCCAAATTGATGAATTCAATTTAAATGCTAATTGGGTACAGGAAAGTTACCTAGGTCCTTAGTGACTCAAAGTTTGGATCTAACTACAGTTCTAACCTTTGTTCTGAATGTCAAAACCCTGCCTTACTTGGTGTCAGCAACCTAATTAAAGAAGCACCAGGAGAGTAAAACTAATAACATATGTTAAATTATACCATTTTCCCAAAACTTTATCAATAGTAAACAGCATAGCCAAATTCTAAGAATCGAATGGTAGGAAATCAAATCCCAAGAGGCTTTCAACAAGCCATAACAAGCCTCAAGGGAGACTTCAAAGCCAAATCTTCCTCAATGCCTTACAAAGACCAGCACTGAACTGTTACTCCGTGAGCTAAAGCAAGAATCCTGAGCCATCTTTGGCTCCCTCCTCCCTCTTCCCTCCTATAGCCTCTAGGTAGTGGCGCTCCAGGTTCATCAGATCCTGGAGGAAAGGTTGTGATGAACCCATTATTGAAAGGTAGGAAGGACTTCGCAGTTAGGATGAAGTTGTCGCAAGCCTCTTTGTAAATAAATAGAGCAATGCTGTCCCTGAGTCCAGAGCAAAAGCCAAGTCCCACAGTCAAGGGAGAGTGATCTTTGATGGGAACACAATGAACACACACAACCCTCAGTGCATCTCTGTGAACTGAGGTAGAAAACTCAGGTTCCTTGGTCTACTGCTCATTGCTAAGGTTGTGGGCAGAGCGCTCAGGCGATACAAAGACTGATCTCTACAGTTCTCCCTACTAACATATCAGTGGCAAGGGAGAGTGCTTGAGAGTCTTCATAATATCAAAGACCTATCCAAAAGACAGGCAGCCCAGTGTAGACAGGTCCCTGGTGCGTGGATTTGGATACATGTCTGCCACACATACTACCTGCGGTGAACTGAATAATAACGTCCAAAGATATTAGGTTCTAATCCCTAGAACCTGTAAATGTCGCCTAATATAATTACAGAGGTAATCAAGTCAAAATTAGATCATCACAGATAGGTGTTAATCCAATACGACGGGTATCATAAAAAGGTGAATTTGGACACAGGGACTGACATGCACAAAGTGAAGACATTATGAAGACATACAGGAGTAATGCTACATTAAGACAGAGTGACACATTTATAAGACAAGGAATGCCAAAGATTGCAAGGAAACCACCAGAAGCCAGAAACAGGAAAGGAAGGATTCCCCTGATGGTATTAGAGGGGGCACACCCTTGATTTTGGACATCTAGCCTCCAGAACTGTGAGATAATAAATGTCTATTGTTTTAAGCCACCCAGTCTATTACGGCAGCCCTAGGAAACTAACACACCCTACCTTTCCAAAAGTATATTATATGCCAAACTTTTTCAGACACATTCATTTTTTTTTTTTACTTAATTGTATTTTTTGGTGATATTGGTTAATAAAATCCAGTAAGTTTCAGGTGTACAATTTAACAGTAAGGCATATATATATTGCATTGTGTGTTCCCCTCCCACAGTTAGATTTCTTTCTGTTCCCACATATTTGACCCCTTTTACCTCATCTACCTCCCCTCCTGCCCGCTCCCTCCTACCCTCTGATAACCACTAGCCTATTGTCCATGTCCATGAGTCTCTGTTTGTCCTGTTCGTTTGTTGCTTTTAGGTTTTATATCACACATATAAGTGATATCATGTGGTTTTCAACTTTTTCTGTCTGGCATATTTCACTTAGCATGATTATCTCAAGGTCCATCATGTTGTTGCAAATGGCATTATTTCATCTCTTCTTATGGCTAATATTCCATTGTATATATGTACCACAGCTTCTTTAGCCAATTATCTATTGTAGGACACTTTGGTTGCTTCCATGTCCTGGCCACTGTGAATAATGTTGCTATGAACATCAGTGTGCAAATGTCTTTTCAGAAATGGATTTTCAAGTCTTTGGGGTAAATACTCAGTAGAGGGATTGCTGGATCGAATGACAGATCAATTCTTAGTTTTTTGAGTAACCTCTATATTGTTTTCTATAGTGGCTGTACCAATTTGCAGTCCTACCAGCAGTGTATGAGGGTTCCTTTTTCTCCTCATCCTCTTCAGCATTTGTTATTACTTGTCCTGTTGATTATAGCTATTCTAACAGGTGTGAGATGGTATCTCATTGTGGTTTTGATTTTCATTTCCCTAATAGCTAGCGATGAGGAGTATCTTTTCATGTTTGTTGGCCATTTATGTCTTCTTGAGAGAAGCAGACACATTCATTTTAACTCCCACATCATGCTCCAGCAATTCTCACCCACCCTGACCCACTCAGATCTGTCTCTCAATGACTCAGGAAAGTAATGGCACCAACGGATTAACCCCCTTAACGTACACTATCAAGAACTTTCTTTTTTGAGAAAGCGAACTCAACCTATCAACAAAGTGAAAAAGGTTTTTCTCCCACATGCTTTTACTTTGATGAAATATTTGTTTAAAAAAAAAAAAAACAACATTACATTATTGCTGTTTGACAGATCCCCCTTCAAATCTGGCAACAGGAGTAAATAATTGACTCTGTATGTTCTAAAGACAACAACCTGACAACAATGCTTGATATGACACTGTCTTCCTCCTGGGCTCCTCAGAAAAAGGTGCCCCACTTAGTAGAAGTTTTAAATTCAGGTTCTCATAAAACAGACAGGCAATGTCAAAGACAAAGAACAAGAAAAGATCTACTAAGCAAGCACAAATTTTTGTCCTAATCCTCACAATATTTGCATAATGGTTCAAAAATAATTAAATTAAAGACTAATAAGTACCAAAAAAAGGCAATAAATAAGAATACTTTCTTAGATAAAAACCCTTAGTCTTTGACATAGAACACACAATTTTGAAAGTTAAAGATGGGAATTCTTTAGATAACTAACTGACTGGGGCTGAGTTGTGTGGTCAGTAACTAAGAGATGACTCTGTTAGGACTGTGTTTGACTGCATATGCAATAGGAACAAGAGAGGTTCTGTACCCAACAAATAGTACTGTTTGGAGGAGCAAATGAGATGAAGAATATAAAAGTTCTTTGAAAACAACGGAAATCCCTATAGAGATATATGTAAGATATGTTTATTACTCTCTAAAACCTTCCAGAACTCATTTATTTATTCAACCAAACTTTTTTAGTGGAAGCCACTTTTCTATGCATCTGGGTAAGATATCATCTTGGCTCTCAAGGAGGAACTGTGAGGCAACAATCACAGAATATATGTTTAAAAAAAAAATTTAAAAGACCTTTGGTCCTCCCTGAAAGTTCTTGAAATTCAGTGATGGAAATCAGCTGTAATAAGTCATTTTTGCCTTGTTAAACCAGAAAGAGTATCAACAAGACTACTAAAGGCTACTATGTTTACTAAGCAAATTTAAAAATGGAAATTTGGGAAACAATAGGCATACAATCAAAAATCAGTGCAATGTTGTAAGACAAAAGTACAGTAAAGTTTGTCTCTGATTAACATCAAACTGTTATAAAAGAATAACTTCGATTTATTAATTTTGTCTCAGTGTCATTTATTATTTTTGAGCCACTATCAGTTTCACACTCTCTGGGTAAGTGGTAGTGGATTGAGCACCATCATTTTGTTAAAATTACTTTTTAAATTATTGAAATGCTAATAAGGCAAAGTATATTCCAAAAACTATAGAACAAAGTTTCAAACTATGAAGAGGTGACAGAGAAGGGGGGAACCTTTACTTTTTACTAGACATACTTTGTATATTATGATCTTTTATGAGCACTTACAAGTAAAACAACGACAAAGAAAAACCTAAGTTAAAATCAAGATATGTATATCCAATAGGTGACTTTTTCTAATTAACCTAAATCTCTAACCCTCCACCCTAAGTCAAAACATTTCCTCTCTGGGCATACAGTCAATAGCTCCCTTATAGCTAAGAAAAAACAAATGTCTAAGCAACATTTGATTACATTTCCCTCCTAAAAGATCTAGTCAACTTGTCCTCCAAACTTTAACTACTTGGACCCAGAAATGGGAGTCAGGGGTGATTAAAGCAGAACCCCCAAGCAAAGCAATGGGAGAGACCCCTTGACCTCTGTCATCAGCTACCTTAACCTGACATGGACAGGCAGAGCAGAGGAGAGCTTAGGTTACAGGATTTTTAGTTTACAACAGTTATGAACTGTGGACAGAAGCAGAGAAAGCCAAGCTGACAAGAGGAGAATAATGGCAAATCCTGGCCTCCATTCGCACTCATGATCACTCCTGCCACTTCCACTTTCACCAAAGAATGAGAGGACATATGATGATTTGTTTGTCCTTACAAGGATCTCACAGTTGTCCCCTGGAAGAGAAGCATAACGAGCGGTTTAAAATCAAATTAGAGGAGAATGAAAAAAAATTGGTTAGAGCCCACACATCTCTCTCCACTTTGTTTCATCCTCAGCCTACACCATTTTGCATTCCTGGCTGGCTATAATCCAAATCTCATAATTTATTTCTTCTTCCTGTTTGCCTATGATTTTTTTCCTCATTTTCTCCCATGATGTTCTTGCACCTTGAAGAAGTGATGAAGAAGAGAAAGAGGAAAGGATGGTGTAGAGAAGAGTTCTGAGATTTACAGTTTCAGGTGAGCCTCTTCCTGTGTCCTGATTTATTTTCCCATTATAACAGACCTTGCGTTTAGGCAAGGAGTCCCTTACTTCCAAGAATTTGTGACTCATAAAACATAGTTGGAAACAAGAGGAGAGATAGAACATCTAGAATCAGCCCTTCGAGCCACCTTCCTGGCAAATGTGTGCCTTTTTGCTCCAGACTGGTTCACTGTCTGTCTTCTCAACATGTTCTCCAACTGCTTCAATAGTACAGACCAAGAAGGGGGCAAAGAGGGTATAAAATGTAACCTGGAAAACTGGTATCCCCACCTGATTCAAACACAATACAATAGTGCTCATTAAGACAACAGCAATAAAGTAATTGACACACCCAGAAAGAGAGGGAACATCAAAAGACCCTCTCGGCCTTGGAACACAATGATCAGAATCATGGAATCAGAAATGAGAGAGCCCAAGAGGACCTAGAGGTCATCATCCAGTGCTCCATCCTGCCCTGGCACCTCATTTTACAGGGAAGAACATCAAAACTTACCACCTAGGTCTCCAGAACTCTGCAGTGCTCATCTTCCCTAAGCCAGATAAGTGCATAGTCACGTCCATCCATCAGGGGGTCAATGAGCCTTTATAGATATCAGTGAAATTTCCAAATCCAGTCCCTTGAAACCTTCAGTACAGTGAATAAAACTATGAGGCACTATATCATTTGTTTATTGCTTTTTTCACAGCTCATACTGGCATCTGTTCAGCCCAGGATTATTTAAGGCCTAATGTTCATGGCACTGGAGTGTACAGTGAAATAAATGGGGTTTCAGCTAATTAAATGCTGGCGCAAAGCTGAGGTGTTTGAAAAAATCTCAAAATCCATCTATTACCAGCCTGTCCCAGAGCCAAAAGCTGCTGCTGTTATATGACACAATAAAAGAAATGCTGTGTAAATTTTAAATATTTTATTGAACATAAATAATTAGAATATCTAACCATTTTAAGGCAGAAATATCTAGCAGCTAATGTGCAGAAAGCATTGCAGATGTTCACAAACTACAGAAATGTCAATTTGCTTTTAGGTTCCTTTTAAGCAATTTTTTACTCCAAAGAAGTAAACATTTATAACTGTGAATAAATCGTTTGTGGTTTGGGCAAATGTTTAAGAATATTCAATAAAGCATCCATATAAATATTCAGTTATGGAGATAATTTGATTTGAATAGATGGTACTTTCAATAAATAAACACTGTTCAACATGAATAAACATTTTAAACAACCAGCAAGCATCTAAACCCAGCTGACGTTTCATGCAAATCTTGGGAAAACATTTTATTTAGCAGTTCTTATATACATCACACATTGTCAACAATTCTTTCATACTCTTTATTATCAGGAACATTTGCATGAAAGCAGCATCTTTTCTTAAAAGAATTCATTTTTTCAGCATCACCATTTTATTACAATCTTTTCTTCTTTGCAGAGCACCATGTGTCACATAGCTGGTGGTGGCACTGTGATGTCCAAGGCTATTAGTACAACCACAGGGACCAGATTGCCTGCATTTGAACTATCTCTGCCATTTACAGTGCTGTGACCTTGGGCCGTTTCATCTTGCCTCAATATCATCATTTTTGAAATGGAAATCATAGTACCCTCCTAAGAAGAATGATGATTAAATAAGTAAAGTGCCTTGCAAACTCTACAAACTTAACTGCTATTACTTTATATGACTTTGTTTAAACTGAACATTCTATCTGAATCATTTAAAATTGACTTTGCACATTCATTCTTTTAGCCTGTAACAACTTTTATACACTGTCGAGAATGCATATTGGTGCAACAGTCTCGGAGAACAATTTGGCAATAACAGTCAAAATCGGAAATGTACATTTCCTTTAATTCTGTAACCCTACTCTTGGAGATTTACTTATCACTAGCTAGTTCACAAATACATGTCCCAGATGTTATAGATCTATGTCCCAGGATGTTCACTGCTGTATTTTTGTAAGAACAAAATAAGGAAACAACTGAAATGTCCATCAATAATTAAGTATATTACTTACACTTATAGAACTTGTCACAATGGGAATTTTACCTTTGTATGTTTGATTACCAAATTATTATTGTCTTTCTTCACGATTTCAGTTACTTACAGTCAGCCATGTTCTGAAAATATTAAACGGAAAATTCCAGTAACAAACAATTCATAAGTTTTGAATTACATGCCATTCTGAGTTTCCTTCCACATGGAGAAAACCCCCAGCAGTGATACACCACTGACCTCTCTCTCTGCCCACTTATGCACTCAACCCAAGGATAGTTAGAGTAACTCATGCAACTGGTAAATTTGGGGAGAATAACTGCATATAACAGGGAACACAAGCTTTCTCCTGTTCCTCCTCAGTGTCTTACCAGACAGCCCCCTACATGAGGAAGCCAACTCCAGATCAGCCCTATGACTGGGGGGAGGGGGCGGGTACAGCTGCCCAATTCTGGAGTCAGCATTACGAAGTCCATGTGGTTTGCACACGGTCCTATATCTTTCAGCTTAACCTTTAGAAACAATAGAGGTAAATGATCTCTGGTCAATGACCATAAACATCAATCTTTTTTTATATTTCAAGTTGATCAGAACTCGAGCAAGGAAAAGGAGCACTTTTGAAGAGCCTCATGAAGGCCACCACAGGCACCATAAATATAAACTCCACGAAAATAGGAAAATCTGAGAAGAAAAAAGAAAAGCTGTGAAATAGTGCCTTTGGAGAGTGGTGTTGCAGTTATCAACTGCTACCTAACAAACCACCCCAAAGCAATGACTTGTCTTATAGGAATAACAATCATTGATTTTGTTCATAAATCTGGGGGTTGAGTATGCCCAGCCAGGCAGTTATCACTCAGGGTCCCTCACAAAACTGCAGATGGTGGATATATATTGCATATGTACATACAGTAAACCCTCACTTCACATAGTCAATAGGTTCTGCAACTTTAAGCCAAACGACCTATAACAAAAACAATTTTACCATAGGCCAATCGCTATTAACAACACAATGACAAATTAACAGCTGAACAAAACAATGTTATTCAATGTAAAACAATATAATATAACATACAAATAGATAGTCTATCTATGTGGTCTTTCTACATGGCGGCCTCAGGATAACTAGACTTTTCAGGTAGCAGCAGGAGACTGCCAGTGTCCCAAGAGAAAGTGACAGAATTTTCATGGCCCTTCTAACCGGGCCTCAGAAGTCACACGGTATCCCTTCTGCTGTCTTCTCGTCATGGAAGCAGTCACAAAGTCCCACCCAGATTCAAGGGAAGGGGACATAGACTCCACCTCTTAATGGGAGAAGTGTCAAAGGGTTTGCAGAGATGCTTCTCAACCATTACAAGTGGAAAAACAAAAATATTAATGAATAAGATTTCAGGACTGTATAGAGTGCTCATTTGAGATAAATAGCCATGAATTAAAGGGAGCCCAGTAAGCAGAGTTGTATGATTTTTTCCACTGACTTTTGGCTGCATGGTTACAGATCTAGGAGGGAGAACAGCTTGTGTAACATGGATTTTACCAACACCTATAATTTGTATGAGAATGTCAGGACTATGAGGGCAGGGACCTGGCCTGTCTAATTTATTGCTGGATTTCAGAGATTAGAAATGGGACTGGTACAAAGGAGTCCCTCAATATATCTGCATTGGAGTTGATCTGGCTTTTTTTCACAGCTTTAGTTCAAGCTATTCTTTCCTATCAGAATGCTTCCCTGCTTCCCCTGTCACCAATTTCACCATACGACTTTGGGCAGATTATTTAACTGCTTGGAGCTTCCATCTTGACACCTATAAAATGAAAATTAGATCATTTTTAAGGTCTCTTTCAGGTATAAAAATCATATCTTGCTATCTTATTCCATTCATTTGATGACTTCCAACAATGATACCAAAATACATCAGCTCACATGAAGGCACTAACACAGATGCCCTCAGGTTTTTACTTTACAACTGATCCGCTTAAGACGCAGCCTCTGGAAACAAATTGAATCTAAAAGCAAAGCTCCTACACTCAATAAATCCTTGTTGAATTTCAGCATGAGACCACAGAGGGAGAAGTATGTATTGATGCTGGAGCCGTAAAGTACCTAAAAGAGACAGATCTAGCCCATTCTCTGCCATCGTGGGTGTTCATATCCTTTCTTAGCTATCACCCAGCCCAGTCAGATAAATATCTCTGTTTATCTTCTCACATACATCAATCCTTTTGTTTACTGAATCATTTTTGTTGCTTTTCTCTGGACCTTTCCCACTCTGTCTCTGCCTTTCCAATACTTAATGTTGGAACCATCCACAGGTTAGGAGGTAGGGCACCACAGAAGAAAGAGGAGTAGCCAATAGAGATGAATAACATTGTCAGTAAGGCAACAATACTCACTGGGTATTTACTGTGCCCTGAGGGCTGCAGGACACCCCAGAATCACATTTGCAGAGCTAGCAACCACCTGTGAGGTAGATCTGAGAACCTGCTCAAACATGGGTAACCTGGGTTCAAATCCCAGTTCCATCACTAACTAAATGTGACCTTGGACAAATTATTTCTTAACCATTCCACTACTCTATTTCCTCATCTAAAAAATGAGGATGCTCATATTCCTAACTTCACAAGGTTGTCATAAGGATTAAATTAAATAATACACATGCAATGCTTTGAACAGTACCTAGCACATAGTAAGTGCTCAGTAAATAAAAACTATTATCTATTATTACCTTCCATGGTATCCCAAATTCCACGATTGAAGACTTATTCCTTGGGATTAAAGCAGGTAATCTAGCCTTGCTCCTAGTTCTATTCTATTCCTGTTTCCAGGTTAAGAAGTCCACTTGTACTGCATTATTCTGTGAGGAGTGAGGTTCCTACCTGGGAATCCTATAACTGTGTTCCTGCCTTGGTAATCTGCCCAATGTCCAATCCCCCTATCACGAATTCCATACCTCTTAGCCTACTTCTTGTGACTAAAATCTAGCTCCTGGAATCCAGAGTCATGGCTAGAGTTCTGCCAGATATGAAGGAGCTATTCAATGACTATTGGTTAATTGACTGGCCAGCTACTTTCCGCTGGTCTCCTTGATACTGACCTGAAATAATGCTCCATGTGCCCTTTTCATCCGCACTCAGTGGCTGCTTGCTCACTGCTTACCTATGAGCCTTCCCATCATCCTCCATGAGCAAATAGGTCCAAAATATAAGCCGGACACTACTCTTTTTCCATCTTCTTTGCTGATTAAATGAAATCATTAAATCTCTGAGGGCTCTTCTTCAGAATACACATTCCATGATTCCCCTGCTCTAAAACTCCACCTCTGGAGGGTCAGACAACAAGGAGCCATTGTGTACATTTAACACCATGTGCCCAGCTTCCTCCATCCTCTACACCACCCTCTGCTGTGCTCCATGAGTGTTCTAGAGACAATCCTCCTCACCTCTCCCCAGTGTCCAGAATCCCTGCCAAGAGAAGGGAGAAAGTCAAGAGTATGGCAGAAGAGAGCACGCTTCCTAAAACAAAGGGTTCAAGACAAGAAGAAGTGTAAAATTAGGTTGGAAAAGTAGGATGGGGCCAAATCAAGCAGGGCCTTGAAAGGTATCAGATGAGTCTCTCTGAACTGGATGGAGGCCATGATGAGAAAAGTGTCTCAGGAGAGGACCACAGTCCAGGTACACGTATGATGGGATGAGAAGAGTTTGGAGGCAAAAAGACCAGTGAGGGAAGCACAGGCTCTTTGAAAGTCAGCAGAAAGACAGACCTTTTGCCTGGGGGAAATGTGAAATGAAATGTGAAAATCCAGACTTGCACAGACAGACAGGCTCCAGGTACTTCTTCCTCTAGGAAAATAGTAAAATCACCCTGTGAGAAGCTCAAGGAGCCTCAGTCTTTGAATGGGTTTTAATAGCACTGGAGCTAGATTTTCTTCTCTGATCTGCAGCTGTGTTGGCCTCTATGATTTCTCAATAAGTCAAGCAAAAAAATTTTCCTCATATAGGAAGCTATTCATGGCTGGTTTCTTGGGAGCCTTGAATGCTATGCTTTGACAGATATGTGACTGCCAGTAAGAAGTCCTGGAGTTTGAGCAGAGACTGAGGCAGATCATGGAGCTTTAGAATCTCCTTCTAAAGAAGAAAGCAAAGGGTCTAAGCTTAGAGAGGTGTGACAATAGGTATGGAGAGAAGGCGAGAAATACCAGACACTTTGAGAAAATAGACAAGACTGATTAATTGGAAGTGTAGAAGCAATGTAAAAGGAGGAAATTAAAATGCTGCTCAGATTTCTTACCCAGAGAACTTGGGCTTCGAAAGTGCATGCCTCTGCAATAAGGAGTGGTGGGAATTCCAGAAAGGTGAGATGTAGATAGATGTTGCTGGAAGGGGAGTTAATAAGTTCCGCTTTGGAAGAGTTATTTTTGTGTACTTTGGAATATACAACAAAAATACATTGAATATATAAGCCTAGAGTTTGGAAGAGATTTTGAAAATAATAGCAAATAAGTGGTGACTGAAGTCACGAGTATAGATGAGACTGCCCAAAAAGAAGATATAGAATAAGAATACAGGAGGATGAGAGGAGGACCCTGCGAGAAACCAATATTTAAGAACAAAATGGAGGAGATTGAGAAGAAACAAGACAGATTAATCAGGAGAATAATGCCAAGGAAATTAAGAGAAAATTTTCAAGAATGAAGTGGTCCAAAAGGTCAAATGTCCCATAAAGTCCAAATAAAATGTCAACTGAAACATATCTATTGGATTCAATAACTGTGAAATTATTGGTAACCTTTTCAAGAAGGGGCCAGAAAGCAGATTACTGAGAGTTGAAGAGTAAATGAAGGTAAGGCAATGTAGACAGCCCTTTCATGAGACCTAACTGTGAAGGGGGGAGAGAGGAATTTGGAGGAGAGGAACCAGGTCATCAGCAGATGTTTTTTTGGTGCCATTGTTTTCTTATGGGAAAGATTTGAAAGTGTTTATATCTGCCAGAAAGAAGCCAATGGAGAGAAAGACAATAAAAAGATAGAAAACGGAAGGGAAATTTGACAGAGCAAGTTCATGAAGCATACTGGAGAGGCCTTCAGCTCACAGGTTAGCCTTGCCTAGAAGTGACTTATCATCAAAGTATGACGAGAAGGAAAGGCTGATGCTAATGTAGACAAACGAGTACATGGAAGCAATTACCGTCTGTCTTTTTCCTGGAAAACATTAAATAAGATTGTCTATAGAAAATGAGGAAAATAGAGTGGAGATAGAAGCCTGGGAAGAGTGGGAGAGGGTTAAAGGAAATGTTAAAGCATTGCATACTCCCTGACATTGGATGCTACAAACCTGCATCTACACCAGCATCCATGTATGTTGTGTGACAGCTCCCAACATTTCTCAGAATCTCAAGTTTTAAGGAAGGAGCACCTCAGATATAATGAAGATATAAGTTGGGGGTTTGCAGAATAGGTGTAGCAGATTGACATGGGGACAAAGGGATTAAGGGTGCTAGGGAGAGAGAGAATGAAGAATAAAACACCATGAAATTTCATCTGGAATGATAAAGAAATGAAGGGGCTGACAGACTTGAGAGAAGAATGAGGGAGCGAGAAACTGGAGATTACCACAAAGAGAAAGTAGGAGGGACTTCGAATCCTTACTAAAGGAAATGTGAAAGTGAGTATTTCATGTTTTCATAATATGGGATATCACCAAAGTGTTCTAAGTATAATAATCCTGCCAAAGGAAGTGAGGGATGGGAGTAAAGGGCAAGTGTGTTTATAAACTAAAAAATACTACTTATAAAAAGTAAAAGCAACTTTATCTAAAACAACTAACTGAAAGAAATGCCAGTTACAGGCATTCTTATCTAAAAAGCTAGAGGCAGTGAGAAATAAGATCCTGCTTCTGATGTGACAATCTGAGGAAGACAGATCAATGAGATGCAAACTCCTGCTTCTGAAAATAATTGCAACCTAAATATTCTATACCAAGATGGCCAAGGGCTGTGGCGGCGGAGGTGTGGATCTAGGTTTTTTTACAGCATATTGAAACATTACTCAGTTGATAATTTCCTCAGTAACAGCCAAAGTCATGTTTAGAGAACAGTGATCATCACTGCCCAGCTGTGAGCGTAATCTACTTTGAGACCTCACTCTGCTCCATTCCTCCTATCTCTCATCTGTGACTCCCATTGGCTAACCCCACTAAGAAGCCAGATCAAAAGGCCACAGGTGCAGGGCATACCACTCGGCCTCCCAGGACAAAAATTAGGAAGGAGAAAGGGAAAGAGTGAATCTGGAGGAGTAAGTGACAACTATCCAGCAGAGTTAACAAGGATTAAGAAAAGCTGTACTGAGACCCCAGGATGTGTCTTTAGCTCAAAGACACTGGTTTAAAGAAATATGTGAGACTCGGCATGCAGACTGTGTCTAGATCAAAAACCACAAAACAAACCCACAGGAAATTCAGCATGTAGACAGCTTTTGTTTGGCCCACAGAACATATGTGTATATATGTTGTCAAATCAAAGATAGCACATGTTTCCAAGTGTTTTTAAATAAGAAGACATCACATAAAAACATAGATTTCTGGCTTTTCTTTAAAAATTGGAAGATCTAGCAACAACAGATACATTTCCTGTGGGACAACACTCAGCTGGAAGTAAGTAATGGCAGCCCCTTTAGACAGGCCACACATTCTCCAATTTTCCTCAGGCCCAACCTCCTTCTCTTATGTGCCTAATACAAAGGTCAAGGGTGAGTCTTCACCCTGAAGTTGTCAATCAGCATCAGGCTCAAAGAGGCAGAAAAGTACTTCTTACAGTAGAAAAATAGTTTTCTGTATTTATGTCTCCATCAAAGTGGGGAAAAAAGATGACCAAGGGCAAATTTTTTCTTGCATGTAGAAAAATGGTACTAGAGACAAGGACATGTAAGGCAGGGGTGATGGTCACAGGCGTGGGAATCGTGAGTTCATTTAATTAAAGAAGTGTGGAGAGAAAAGTGCAGAAGGCAAAGACACAGCTCTAAGAGGTACAGATAATTAAAAACTGAAGAGAGTCAATTCAATAGAGAGAATTTAATACAGAGAATTTGTTACCCAAGTGATGGAGTGTTGAGAAGCTAAATGGACAATGAGGCAACATAGAGATTAACAATATAGTAGTCAGCCCTTATCTGTGGTTTTGCTTTCTACAGTTTCAGTTACCTGCAGCCAATCGTGGTTCCGATACTAAGTGGAAAATTCCAGAAATAAACAATTCATAAGTTTTAAATCATATGCTATTCTGAGTGGTATCATAAAATCTCTCACCATCCCATCCCATCGGGATGTGAATCACTGCTTTGTCCAATGTATCCACACTATATAAAGTACCCACTCATTAGTCACTTAGTAGCCGTTTTAGTTATCAGATTGACTCTCGTAGAATTTCAGTGCTAATATTCAAGAAACCCTTATTTTATTTCATAATGGACCCAAAATGCAAGAGTAGTGACGCTGGCAATTCAGATACACCAGAGAGAGGCTGTAAAGTGCTTCCTTTAAGTGAAAAGTTGAGTATAGTACAAGATATTTTAAGAGAGGGACAGAGAGACAACATTCATATAATTTTATTACGGCATATTGCTATAATTGTTCTTTTTTTATTAGTTGCTGTTACTCTCTTGTTGTGTCTAATTTATAAATTAAACTTTATCATAGGTATGTATGTCTAGGAAAAAACATAGTACATAGTACATACAGGGTTTAATACTATCCTCAGGTTCAGACATCCACTGAGGGCCTTGGAACATATTCCCCATGGATAAAGGGAATGTTTTCGCCACCCCTAGGGCTGATGGAACACAAGAAGTAGGTGGTGATACCACAGCCCAGAAGCCAGGACTCCAGTAGGAACTAGAACAGGACAGAGGCTGCCTACCACGAGCTAGAACTACAGGAAAAGAGTATGGTCTGGAGAACCTGAAAGGACAGAGGAGACTGAGCCACTGTCAGAGAAACCAGCTGAATCTTCTACCAGCTCTTCCATTGGCCAAACCTACTCAGAAATTTAGGTGTGATACAGACAGAAAAGGGTAAAGGGTAAAGAACAAATCTGGGAGCAACCACAAATAATTAGGTGGAAATCAGGTTTTGGAGGATTCAAAAGGAATTGAGGAATAAGAAATAGAAGCAGTAAACATAAACCACACATTTCAGTCGTTTGTACTGTTTTGGTGTTTCGGGGCAAATTTTGTCTTGTTTGCATCTGTGTATTCCTAAGATTTTTGGAAACTAATTCCAAAAAGCCAATTGTTAAAAAGATCCATTTCAAGTTATTTTTCCCCAGATGGAATAGCTTTTTCCCAAGTTTTTCCTTCCTTCTTTTCTGCTGAAATTTGTAGCCTCCTCATTAATTTATAATTTATAATTCCTTTTCTTTTTTAATGCTTCTGAATTCAGCAGCAAGATGCTGTTCTTGTTATAACTTTGCAACCACAGAGCAGTAAATCCATTCATTTGAGAGCTGGCCAGCCAGTGATTTACAATAACATCTAAGTAAATGCTGGGGCTGCTTCCCTATTGACAGGATAAGGTTTCCCATTTCAATCAGTAGAATAGTTTAGAATATAGATGCTCTATACTCCTCAAGTATACATGCTCCTAAATGAGATGATTACTGTTTTAACCACATGGTCAATGAAGCAAACTCCAGCTTATTTAAGAAAGCAAAACATTACAGGGAGACAGAGCAAGACCAAGACCTGAATTTTCTTTTAAAAATATAGATCTGACCTTCAATTTCCTCATCTGAAAATTAGAATAATCACTAGTGCCCCAAGTACTTTAAAAAGTTTTTGGAAGATGAAATGAGATAAGTAGCTGAGTATTCCTTATAAACTGCATTTTAAAAATATATCTATAGATCAAGAATGCCTGGAGTCCAACCTAATCCCACTACTTTCTGGCCATGTGAATTTAAGCAAATTATTCAACTTCTTCATGCCTTATTTCCTATAAAAGAGAAAGAGTAGGAATATCTTACCGTGGCTGGGGAAGCAGTACCAAAGCCCTGCTCCCTTTCTTAACAAGACCTCTGGAATACCATCCTTGTGTATAGCATCTTTTCTTTCCTGATTCTGCTTCCCTCCCTCCCTTATCAGTTTTCCTAAAAGCATTCTCTTAATAAGTCTTATGCACACAGATCACTGTCTTAGGCTCTGCTTATAGGGAACCCAAATTAAGTCAGTACTACTCACACAGGGTTGTTGATAATAAAAGTAGAGCACTTGGAACAGTGCCTGGCATATAGTAATTGCTCAATAAGACTCACAGATAATGGGCCAGGAAAAAAAAAAGTTAGATGATTTTTGTGATATTACAAAACCCCTGGCTAAGTGGTTAGCATGTAAGGAGATTGGAAGTCAGCTCTCCATCGTAACAATAAAAAGCAGAACAAACTGAAAAACAAACAACTCTTCTTAAGTCTGTCAGAGAAGTGAGGTCACAGAGTGCTGCCCCTCAAATTGGAAAGACAACAGGCAGGTACAGAAACTACAACTTATCAGCACAGAAACCCACGTGCCTCTGTGGAAACCGGAGATGGGTAGGAAAACCTGAACTGTAACTGATGAACTACTGGAGGCTCCCTGTGGACAAGAGAGATAAAAACTCCAAGGAGACCAAGTCATTGCAGGGAGTGGCGTGGGGAGCAATTTTGTGAGTTTTGCCTCTAGAAACTCTACCAGGTTCTCATAGTGAAGATTGGGAGAAATCCCCTAGCGCTTCCAGCAGAGGGAGGGGGAAAGTAGCCATTTTGAAATACAGCAGAGCAGTCTGTTCTTTACAAGGCCTGCCCTCAGGGGAAACTAGTTAACCAAAGCCTAACCTGCCAGGGTATCATCAGAGCCTAACTAATTCAACAGAAGAGAAATATCCAACTCCAGCCATCATGTTCCTCCTAAGGTGGTGGGAGGAGGAGAGGAGTGGGGTGGTGCTGAGAAACACTTGTGAAATTCACAGTCCAGGGACACGAGCTCACTAATCACAGGACTAGAGAACACCTGCTTTTCTCCTCCTGTCAATGCCTTATCATCACATCACTTAAGGCCTTTTTACCAGAGCTCCTTTTACCCAGAACATCATGTCCAGCTTTCAACAAAATATTACAACATGCTAAAAGGCAAAAAACATTCTGAAGAGACAGAACAAGCATCAGAACCAGTCTTAGATACAGCAAAGGTGTTGGAATTTTCAAACTGGGAATGTAAAACAATTATGATTAATATGTTAAGGGCCCTAAAGGAAAAAAGTCAACAACTTGAAGGAACATATGTGTGATGTGAGCAGAGAAACAGAAATTCTAAGAAAACACCAAAAGAAATATCAGACATCAAAAACACTAACAGAAATGAAGCCTGCCTTTGATGGGCTCGTTAGTAGACTGGACGCAGCTGAAGAAACAATCTCTGCACTTGAGAGCATGTCAATAGAAACTTCCCAAACTGAAAAAGCAAAGAGAAAAAAGACAACAAAACAGAATAGAATATCCAAGAACTATGGGACAACTATAAAATCCCTGGCTTTCCAAGAACCTTACACAGATTCCTGATTTTTAAGAAAATTTCATTTTTCCTCCATCCCCTGTGCTCTCGATTGAATGAAAAATATCAGCAACTATGTCAGGCTACCGGCTGCCATTAGTAGAGAATTAGAGAAGAGGTAAGTTTTTGAGATTGGGTCTCAGTGGTGTATTCTTGGACAAAAGGGAATAGAAAGGAGATAGAGGAAAATAGCTTGGACTCTAAACTAAAATTGTCATGAGGTCAGGGACCCTAGTAAAGCTCTATGCCAAGCACAGTGTCCAGCACATAGTTATAATACCATCAATAATTATTTAGTGTGATTTTAAAGCTATATCCATAAATTCTTTGATACTCCTCCCCTTAAGAGGTAGAGTTTAATTTCCCTCTGACTGTTGACTTACTGAATCAGATCAATTTCACACAATAAGGCAGAAGTTATTGGATGTCACTTTCACGAGTAAACTATAAAAAGACTAGCATTTCCATCTGTGGCGTTCTCACTCCCACTCTTTTTCCTCGATCGCTTACTATGGGGGAAGCCCTATGAACAGGCTTACATGACAAGGAACCAAAGCCTCCTGCCAACAGCCCCGTGAGAGATTTTGGAAGTGGACCCTCCAGTCCTTCAGATACCTACAGCCCTGGCCAACCACTTTACTGCAAACTCATGAGAGACCCTGAGCCAGTGTCTGTATTCCTGACCCACAGAAACTATGAGATGAATGTTGGTTGTTTTAAGCTGCCAATCTTAGAATAATGTGTTACACCACAGTAAGTAATGAACAATGTGGAAAGACAATAAAATTCCAAAATCAGTGGTTCAGTTGAAGAGCAAGGGAGAAACACCAAAGGCTGTGAATAAGGCAAGCAGGACTAGAAATGGCGTTACCTATGTACGTGAAGGGCACAAGGAGACGCAAATTGGAGAACAGAAATGTCAGCATGCCAATATGGAAAGAGCAGAAATAGGTATCAAGAACTATAACCAACTCAATGGTGAAACAGAATCCCTAAGATTTCTGAGGAGCGCTACCGGTAGAAACTTAGTCACTTTAAACAAATGCAAAGCGCTATTATTAAGGAGAGAGTGAAAACAGAAAGTCTTTTCCCTTGGGAAAGAGAGCAGGGCAAATAATCAGACTCCTTTTAAAATCAAGAATGAATGTTTTACTCTTCTGCTACTAGAACAAGGGGTATCAGATAATTCAAATCCTTTGTACCCACAGTTGCTTTTTCTGTCTCCTGAATTTAAATTAGTAAGATGTTCCTGTGAATTGAGTCTTAACTGGAAGGACTTCAAGAAACTTTCCAAATTCATTATATATGAATAGAGTCCCCGGAAATTTTCCACGGAGTTCAGATTTTCCAAGGCAGCTCTGTAGCTTCTTTCTCAAAGTGTTCATTACTTCATGAAGACCCTGTTATCCTTGTGACCTTATGATGAGGCCAGAGTTTCTCAGGGCAAAGACGAGTCTGCCTGCAGCTCTACATTATCAGTCAGGGGACCTCAAATAAGAGAGTCTCCTTTTGAAACTTACTTCCTTATTTGTCACACGGTGTTGATAACACCATATTTCACAGCACTGATGTCAAAGTACATTACAGATGAAAAAACATTTGGCAAACTGTAAAGTGCTTCACAAATAGAAAAGAGGAATTCCTTTAACAGCCATGTTTTTCAAAGAAGACCACTTCCCAGCTACTATCTACTCCTCAGTTATTCCAGACCTTTTGCTACTAGTAGGAAATGCTTCTCACCAACATTTGTTTTCTCTTTGATTAAAACAATGACAATATCACTGTGCTTTCAACACACAAGCCCACCTCCCTTCCTCACCTGTGGTTCCCATTATTAGTTCTGCCTTCTCTGAGGCTACTCTCTGAGTTTCCTTTTATTACTTCCTGCCTCCCTGTACCTGGGAGGTATTTCTCTCCAGTAAATGCTTTGGCCCTGTTATTGAGGAAATCACAGTGGAGTCATTCTGTTCTCGTTTTCCAGGGAAGAGCTGCCTGCTGAGCGAGGGCTCATTCTCCATTGTACTGCAGTCCTAAATGTCAGCTCAAAATTACCTGGACCAGTGCAGCCTCCAACTACCTGTGGACCAAAGATGCTTAAATTGCGAACAACACCCTCTCTTTTTCCTAAGGCACTGAATTCCCCAGTGTTCTAAATTCCATGATATTTTATCTCCCACCAACCTGGCTTACACCCCTTTTCCACAGAGAGATTGTTGGTAGTTCATAACATGGGCTTCAGAACCAGTTGGGTCACCTGAGTAAGTGACCTAACCGCTTCATTTCTTATGAGGATAATGTACATGAACACCTTAATTTAAATATACAGTGCTTTAAAATATGCCAGCCACAGAGGAGGGCTCCATAAATGTAAAGTAGTAAGCTATAACTCTTTTCACAGGGTTTCAATTCCTCTCTGAAGCTACCTGCCCCTACATCCCCTTCCTCTCCTCCCATTTCCTTTCTTCCTGCCAGTCCCAACAGCCCCCTAAAGCCATTCTTGCTACACTAGCCTACAATGCAGTCTTCCCCTTTAAAACTCTCATAGCCCTTGTCTCTATCACTCATTGAGAAGTTGTCCTAATCTTCCCTGTGCTGTTCATTATCTCTCGGTGTGTGGTGTCATTTAGCCCAAGTAGGCCTTATTCGCTGACATTGTAATTTGTTATAAACATTTTACCAGATAAACATATATCCAGGCCTAGTAATGTGGATGCTAAGTTTTAAAATCAATGTGAGTAGATACCGATGAATAACATGGAAAAGAGAAACGTTAGCCACTTTTAGGGTCCAACAGTGAGCCTTGTTTTCCTTGCAGCTAGTTCCCTTTGTACTTGCCAGAGACGTTCCTGCTAATGAAGGGGTACAGTTCCAACACAGCCTTATCAGTAAAATTATCAGAAATGGAAATACCATAAGAGAGACTTGTGTTCTAAAAAGGGGTGAGAGGATTCAGAGAGAAAAAGTAATTAAAGTCATTAGATTCTAATTAAGGTAAGATCAACTAGCTGGAAATTGCAAAATGTACACATGGGAGTCTTGATTTTTAAAAACAGAAAAAGGTTGGGGTAAGTTTGGTAAAGTCAAAAGAAACAGCAAGGAGTGGCAGCCAGGAGAGAGGGACAGGCCCCACCACATAATCTGTGCCAGGGCAGGGCTCCCCATGAGCCAAGAATGGGTTTCCATCAGCTCTCGCAAACACAGGGTTCCCTCTAGAGGGAAGACACATCCCTTTGCCTTTCTTTCTGGAGCTGTCCAAAGAGACTAAATAAGGGATGTTCTCAAGGCCAATAGTAAAAGGAGCCCTAGGGTGATTGCGAGGGTCTTACCTGAAGAAACCTCTCCCCACTAATTTACTGATTCCTTTAGTCTTTTCTTCCATAATTAGAGATTGAGGCTTAAAATGTGAACGCAGCTTCACACATTGACTGAACGATCCACAAATGCAAATAGTGCTAAGCCACACTTTCTGGGTTTATTGGATAGGGAGGAATCAAAAAGGCCAGTGAAGGATGAGACCCCAGGAGCAAGTCAACTTTGAAGTTCAATCAAAGCCAAAGAGGAAATGTGTTCCAGGATAGCTTCCTCCAGCTATGCCATATGTTTGCAGGCAGCTCTGCTAGTTAGAATACTTTGTGACTCTGGCAAAGTTGTAGACCCATGTGGGCCAGCCCCGAAACTACTGTACCCCTGTCAAAGAAGTATATCATTTAATAGTAAAAATAATTTTAAAGAGATTTTCTCTACATTCCTTAGCTAGTATTGAAAAGGGTTGTTATGGACTGAATTGTGTCCTGTCCAAAATTTATATGTCAAAGCCCTAACTCTCGATGTGACTGTATTTGGAAATATGGGCTTTAGGAGGTCATTAAAATTAAATGAAATCATAAGGATGGGGCCCCAATCCGATAGGACTGGTGTCCTCATAAGAAGAGGAAGAAACACCAGGAGTGCACACATGAGCAGAGGAAAGGCCATGTGAGGACAGTGAGAAAGCAGCTGTCTGCAAGCCAAAAAGAGAAGCCTCACCAGAAACCAGCCCTGCTGTCACCTTGATCTGGGAATTCCAGGGTCCAGACTGTGAAGAAATTAATTTCTGTTATTTAAGCCACCCAGTCTGCAGTATTCTGTTATGGCAGCTCAAGCAGACTAATACAGGGTCTAATTTATAACCAATACATACACACACATACACACAAACATCTCCCAGTAGAGAGGAGGATAAAGAATGCAGACTGGCCACGGATTTCTTTTGATGGGCCCTGGGGTGGGGGTTGGGAAGTCCACAATTACTTTCATATTAGTAATTTTTATTCCATCCCAACACATTCATTATAATTGAAAGAATTTCATCCTAAAGTATTAGTACATACAATTCAACAAACACTTACTGGGCACCCACCATACACACTAGGATATGGGGTACGAAGATGAAGAAGATGTCTGCCTTCAGGGATTGCACAGCAGGCTCACCAAGCCCCAGCACTGAGGACCCAGAAGCAGCTGCTCCCTTCCTAGTCTCACTATGCCTGCCTCCTCAGGGAGATGCAGACCTCGTACCTAAACTCTGCGTGTGCATTAATCCTGTTGGCCCCCAGCTCTCTGGGTGGGTGGGCATGGGCAACTTTTCCATCTTACCTACGCTTACAATGTTTTTACCTCTAAGAGGGTTTAGATTTAGATTTGCCTACATTTCAAAAAGATCCCAAGCTTTCTCCTTTGCAGATGGTTTTATTTTAGAGAGCAGAAATGGTGACTGGGAAGAGCCCTGAACACAGAGTTGGGTCTGGGTTGGTTCCAGACTCCCACTTCAAATCGATGACCCCCATCTGGCCCAGTCTACACTGCAAGTAAATAGAAACAATAATGCCTGCCTTGCAATTTTGTAAGGATTTAAAGAAATATGTATATTTAAATGCAAAACTATGTAAATAAAAGACGGTAGTAATAATAACTATCATGTATGAACTATTTGCCATGTATCAAGGACTATGGTCAGTCCTCACAATAACCAGAACCATAGCAACTCTGCAATGTGGGTACTATTATAATCTCCATCTTTACTAATAAGAAAAGCAAGGCTTAAAAATTCTATATACCTAGGCCAACTTTGAAGCTTGGTGATTCCAGAGTTCTAGGTACCTATTACTACCCTATTACATTCTCTCATGGTGGCATAGTCTTTTAATCAATTATCTTAGGTACTTTCAAATCATTTTCATTTGTTACTTAGCATCATAACTTAAAAGACTTGATGCACACTTTACAGATGAGAGCTGTGAAAAAGAGAAAGAAATACAGAAAACAGAAGTTTAAATGACAGGATAATCATTAGAAGGGCTTGGAAGACACTTATCACCCAGGCTGCTGTCCAGTCCATGTCTCTAATACGCCCCATCATTCTTTAAAAAGAACTTTAATGCATGGAGTTGGTTACAATGATGAAATCTCTGGTATAGGGGAAAGTTCCTTGACTTTTTTAAACCTTAAAAATTATTCCTTTTAGAAACAGAGAGAAGAGTGGTGGTTATAAGGGGTTTGGGGTGGGGGTGATGGGAGAGATATTGGTCAAGGGGTACAAATTTCAGTTATTAAATTAAGTTCTGGGAAACTAATGTACAGCATGGTGATTATAGCTAATAATGCAGTATCATATACTCAAATTGTTACTAAAAGAGTAGATCTTAAGTTCTCACCACAAAAAAAGAAATGGTAACTACGTGGAGGTGTTAGGTAACATTATGATGATAATCCTTTTGCAATATATAAATATATCAAATCAATGGTGTTGAAAACCTTAAACATATACAATGTTATATGTCAGTTATTATCTCAATAAGGCTGCAAAAAATTGTTTCCCTTAAACCATCACATTAAATTTTCTTTTTTCTACCATTCAAACAACTAAGCAAGAATTTTGTTTTTATTTTTTAATTGAATACAGGGCTTAGCTTCTTTCTGCAATTCCATATAAAGCCTTTTAACTGTGTGATTACTCTGCCATCTAGCTTCCTGAACTTACACAGCTATTCATGAGACTCTCCTGGGACATATTAGGGCAAAGCACGGCTCTGATTTAAAATGCATTGTTTTAGATCACTTAACAAATGTTCAATGATGCTATATACACATACACACAGTGGCAAAAACAAGAAGCATGATATCTCCTCCTTAACAGAAAGAAGTCCTTATTTGAAATGTCAGTCAACAACACTGTGACACCCGAGTCAGTTGAGATTTCTGCTTATTGAAAAGAAGGAAGGAAGGAAGGAAGGAAGGAAGGAAGGAAGGAAGGAAGGAAGGAAGGAAGGAAGGAAGGAAGGAAGGAAGTCAATGGAATAGTAATTTTTCTTTTCATGAATCTGGAATGCAGATTTTAGATTTAAGATAAGTGAGGTTAATATGAAAGGCCAAAAGACAAAACACTCTTGTGTGGCTAAATCTCTTACTTGAGTAAATCATATACATTTAGTTGAAAAAAGAAAGCTCTTTCTAATAGTCAGTTTATGTTCTATAACAGCAATTTCTTTAATCTTGCTACTCCCAGGTTACCAAGAATATTATCTACTACAGAAAGATTATTGTCCCTAGAAAATGGTGACAGTGACAAACACCTCAGGAAATGAGGAGAAATCTGATTTGGACTGAACCTGGGTTCGAAATCGTATTAAAATGGTGTTCTTTACATAAGTGTTGTAATGATAATAATGGTCTTGCATGATCCAGGACTCATTGAACTACACTGGACACAAAATGTTACAAAATTGTCATCAGGTCAAAACTTTCTGACTTTTCTTAAGGTTTTGTATAATTCAGCCTGGCTTCACAAATTATTTTATCATTCAAGTAATTTTTTTAAATAAATAAATATTTGAGATAACTGTGGGGGAAAACGGTGTTCTTTAGTAAAGTCACCAGTCTCCGAAAACAAACATCCTCATTTCCTTCAGGCTAGAGGACCCTGTTACGAGCAGAGTATGAACACATGAGTAGTTGAGTAGAGACAGTCTATTCTCGCACAGAACGGGACCTGAATCTATTCCTATAAATTTGCTCCTTTGTGATTAATGGATTTGTACCAGAGTCCTGATGTTCTACTATGTTTTGCCAGAGTGTCCCTACCCACACACACACACACACATACACACATACGCACACACTGAAAAATATTTCTATTGAGACATCTAGTTCTAAAACATTTTCAGTTTAGAATGAGTAGGGAGAACAAAGCACACTTCTCATTTCATTCCTTCCACCCACAGAAAAAGCCTGTTTGCATCTATTAGTAAATTTACCGTATGGCCTATTTTTGCTTCTGCTCTTTTAAGTCCATTTTGAACTGATTGTAATATCTTACTTATTCTCTCATTAATTAATTAGTTATATCTATAAGAGAGTCATAAATCACTTTTTTCAATAATTATTCTCTAAGGGAACTTATTGTCATTCCAGGAAGTTTAGGAAAAGAGTGGAAATCAGGTAGCAGGGGAAAAAAGGGCTATATTTCCCTTTGGATTTCTCTGAACTTCCCAGCCTAAAAGAGAGTCAACACAGTTATCCAGCCAGGGTTTCAGCCCCAGCTCTGAGCCACATAGCCTGAGTGTCATTGAAGGGATAGCATATAGGCCCAGGGATCTCTTTGATCTTCTAGTTCCCTGATTAAACTAGCTTTGATGAATTGTGCCTTTTTCCAGCATGGTCAGCAAACTCAGATACCACATTATAGACAAATTGCTAAGCACAATGATTACTTTTCTTTTTCTTAAATAAAAATATTCCAAAAACATACTCTTTCATAACATAGACATGGAAATTTATACAACCAAACAATTTCTAGAGTTTCCCTTAAAACTAAGACAAATTTGGGGGGGGAAAAACACCTCAATTTATTTAACATCCCTTAGTGCTTTGTCTGCAGGGCAGTGTAAATTAAGATCTTAAACTTTGAAGTCAGATAGCCTGAATTCAAATCTCAACTCTACCTCTAAGCAATTAACCCAACTTCTCTGAGCCTAAAATTTCCTTATGTGTAGAATGAAAAAATAAGCTATTCTCTCTGAGCTTTTGTGAGCATTTCAAAGTCTCTGGCAGAGACAGAAGGGTACTAAACCCTTAACAAATGATATTGTTGTTATTATCATTATTATTATTTTCTACATTTCTTTTATATAAAACACATAATATCTTACAATAATAAACAGGCTAAGAATTGAGCCTGTAGACTTTGTGATATAAACAAAAAAGAAAAACCACCTTTTATTACATTTGAGACCTACCCCTGACCCCATTCCCAAAGTCTCCTCCAAGGTCTAAGCACCACTTATTGTTGGTATACCCAAGAACATTGCAACTTTATGTTCACCATAGAAAGAACAGATTAAGAATGCCAGAGTTCCAGCTCCATTTCCCATCAAGATACCGAACACATGAGGACTTCTGTCTCCCAAATCAATTCTGGAGGAACTGTAAAGGGAACTATAGATAATATTTTGAGAAACTCTTGGGGAAATGTGAAACCAAGGGTCCTTATGACTTGATTAAATTTAGTTTTAAATCCTAGCTCTAGATATCATCTCTCAGCTTGTCTCTCTCTCTCTTCTCCCGCCTCCCTCCCACCCCCACCAGAGACCTAGCCTTTTTCCCCAGATAATCAGCAACCCCGGAAGCAGCAGAAGACAATAGCCCAGACCTGACAAATGGCCATATGGTCTGGACCTGTGGCAGGCTAAAGATAACATTTTGACCTAAGTTAGACTTCAGCTCCTAAACCCTAAGATGGAATGACCCCCTGGCTTCTTCCTCATGATATTGGACAGAGGGACACCAGAGCAGAACTGAGCTGTCCTTTAAACCTGAAAACTGATTCATTACCCTTACCTCACCTCTGACCAATCAGCATGGAGCACTACCTTAACCCCTAACATGCAGTGTCTTGTAATCTTGCCCTATATAATCTGTAACCTACACACCATCAGGGAGCCAGGTCTCTGAGCACTAGCTCACCTGTCTCTGGGCTAGGTGCCATTTCCTTAAATAAGGCTTTACTTTTTTTTTTTTTTTTTTTTTGCTGCAAACCCCTTGTTTGGCTTTGATGCATGCAGGCAAATAAACCCTCTTTTAGTTGGGTAATAGATAGATGGAGGGATGCTTTGAACAGTGGGTAGGGAGGTGGGAGGAGATATTTTATTCAGAGAAAGGAAGTAGTCCTATTCAGCTGTAGAGAGAATATAGAAAGAGCCACTGGGTTTTATAGGAAAGGGGAAAAAGAACTCTTCCTCTTCACTCCCAAGTTCAATGACTGTGGCCTTCAATTCGAAATGATAAAAGATGTTATTAACAAGAGGAAAAAAAGAGATTTAATTATGTACATACACACAAGTTCACAAAGAAATATGTGGCTCAAAGAGGCGGCCAAAATTTGGGGGATTGTATACCATCTTCAGCTAGACAAAAGAAAAGACATTTTTCAGCTTGGAGGGAGGTAAGAGGGTAAGTTATGGGAAAATTACCAGGAAATGTATGCTAAACAATGGTTTTTTAGTAAGGTTTGTGTTAAACAGAAAAACTTTCATGGTCGAAAGCTCTTCTGAAAGAGAGGTTTTATTGAGCCATGTGCTAGCCAGAAAAAGAACCAGGTCCTAGATCATGCAGTCTAAACCACCAGCAACATGGCTAGATGGAGACAACAAAAATGTCTGCCATCCTGGAGTTGATGTTCTCTCTTATACATTGTTTCAAGGAAGAAAGATGTTGTTTAGAAAGAATTTACACTGGCTACAGGAAAAGGTGAAGCAGGATCAGTTCTAGAATAGGTGCACAGTCCATAAGAAAGAAGTATGTACTACTTTTGATTGGCTGCAGGCAAGAGTGCAGAAAGTTCATGCATAAGCAGGAAGTGGTGGCATTTGGTGGTGGGCTATTTATTTTTAGATGGCTACTTGAAGTTGATTCAAAGCTCCAACATACATACATTCAGGAATGTTAGAAGTCTTTTGTTCATTAGCCCCCGGCTATGAACTGGTTAATTACTCTTATCTCTTTCTCTCACACTCAAGCCTACTGTAATTTAATGTAGCACATCTCAGAATTTTTCTCTTGTCATTTGTTATGCAGATTTAAGTCTGTGCCCTCTCCATCCATGAGTTGTTAAGAGTCTTCCTCCTCCTTATTGGTATGGAAAAGGGAGACACCTTTACAAATAGGAATTTCCTTTATAAATGTAAATTTCCCTTACAAAAAGAAACATGCTCTCTTTTCAGAGCTTCTCCTATGTCCTTGTTTCTCAAGATAAGCAGCTCAAAATAATCCTTGTGCCAAAGAGGCATATTCTTGTTCCTTTCAAGTTTCATTTTTGTTTTTCTCTCCTGTCTTGGAATATTCCATGCATGCCTCTGTGTAATTAGGATTGACTCAGACTAGGATGCTGGTACCCCCAGAATTAGAATCAGGTGGTGCAAAAGTACTGCACAGATACAGAGCTGAGGAAAAATGGGTGGAAACTCACCAGCCTTGGTGCTTTTGTATACCTATATATATTATACCATACTATAACGTGGTGGTGTGTTAACCACTTAACTTTAGTATAAAGGTTAAAGGACAAGGGTATCTAAAATAACCACAGCTAAAATAATGTGTTAATAAATACACAATATAAAAAGAGGTAAATTGTGACATCGAAAACATAAAAGAGTAGTAAAAGGGTAGAGTTTTTGTATGGAACTGCATTTGAGTTAGTTTAAAATGTATTGTTATATCTATACCATGTTTTATGTAAGCCTTACAATAACCAGAAAGCAAAAACCTACAGTAAATTCACAAAAGATAGAGAAGAGAATCAAAGTATACCACTATGGAAAATCATCAATACACAAAGGAAGACAACAAGACAGGATGAGAAGAACAAAGAGACTACAAAACAGGCAGAAGACAATTAAGGTGACATTAGTAAGTCCTTATTTATCAATAATTACTCTAAATGTAAATGGATTAAATTCTCCTATAAAAGACATTGAGTGGCTAAATGGATTGTAAAAAGCAAGACCCAACTATATGCTGCCTGTAAGACATTCACTTCAGCTGTGAGGACACACATAGGCTCAAAGTAAGAAATGGAAAAAGATATTCCATGCAAGTGGAATCCAAAAAAGAGCAGGGGTAGCTACACCTACATCAGACAAAATAAACTTTAAGCCAAAAATGGTAACAAGGAGACAAAGAAGCTTTGGATTGTACAGAATTCTGTCAGTCCCCAGGTTCCCAAAGAAGCATTCCCTCAGGGCCATGAAGATGAACCAGCTTTTTCTCTTCACCTGTTGTCCTCCTAAGCACCCTGTTATTTGCAACAACATGGATGGACATTGAGGGTTTTATGCTAAGGGAGATACGTCAGACAGAAAAAGACAAATTTTGTATGCTGTCACTTACATGTGGAAACAGGGGAAGCAAGAAATATGTCTTTTTGGGGATATTGGTTAATTATAAGAAACAAAAGACTCAGGAAAAATCTTTGACTGTCTCACTAACTGCCTAAAAGAACTTGCTCCAGAAAGAGAGCTGTCATCAGACAACTATGGTTTAATATGAACTAGTATGTGATCGACAGGGAGAAATCTACCAAGGCCTATTTGATCAAAGTCCTCTATGTCTCATTGTTATAAGCGGCACAGCAAATATTTACTTACAAAACAGCTGCTTTTCCATCTCCATGCGAATTGCTTTCCTCCCCTTTAACATCCCAAACCGCAAGCTGCCCCCACCCCCATCCATCTCCTTAGCTCCTTGGGCCCCATATTCTTAGGGAACCCTATACATACATACATACATACATACATACATACATACATACATACACACATACATACATACATATATAATAAATTTGGACATTTCTCCTATTACTCTGTTTCATGTTAATTTGATTATCAGACCAGGCAAATGAACTTAGAAAGATATACAGGAAAATTATTTTTCTGCCCCCACAAAACTAAGAAGCTAAACTCATAGAAACAGGGTAGTAGAATGATTACCAGTGGCTACGGGTTGGAGGAAATGGAGAGATTCTGGTCAAAGGGTTCACACTTGTAGTTAGAAGATGAACAAGTTCTGAGGACCTAATGCACAGCATTGTGATTGCAGTCAACAATACTGTATTATATGCTTCAAAATTGCTAAGAAACTAGATTGTAAATGTTCTCACCACAAAATGAAACAATAATTACGTGAACTGCTAGGAGTGTTAGCTAATGCTCTATGGCGGTAATCATTATAATATATAAATATATCAAATCAATACATTGTATACCTTAAACTCACATATTCTATGTTGATTATATCTTAATTTTTTAAAAAATAAATTTAGATTAAATTTAGAATAAATAAAATGTCAACAAAAGGTAACACATGACCAAAAAAAAAAAGGTAATACATGACAAATACACAATATTTTTGTCAACAATTCTATGAATAATGTTTTCAACTCTGACCTCTTGACAGTTTTGTTTTATGCACTTTTGTTTTTCCTCAGTGTGCTGTCCCAAGACTGAGCGGTCAATCATCTCAGTGTTTTAATCTAAGAAATGCTACATTCCTCTATTTGTGTACCTAATGCTCCCAGATCAAGAGCCTGGATGTTGCAAGGACCACTTGAGCAGGAACAGCAGCAATCAAAATAGGTCACTGGTGTCCATAAAAAGTTCAGCCCCTTGGGATGCCCAAGGCACTCATTTAGTGCTTTAAGATTGTGCTCCTAGGAATAGCAATGCCCAAAGGGCAAATACACCCTTCAGGCCCCTGAAGCCATGGTCATTCCAACTCTGGGTGACTATCTGACAAACCAACAAAAGTGAAATGTGTGCTCCTAGCATGTCCAGCTACTTCTTGGGTCCTCAGATGCCTGGAGGATGAGTCTTGCATCAAGTCCCCAGCCTTTGAGGCTCTGCACCATCCGACTATCTGCGCACTTTTACACATTTCATACTTGCAACACTTCAGTGAGGTAGATGTAACCATTATGCTTATTTTATAGATGAGGTTATTGTCTTCTAAAATGACTCACAGTTCATTGACATTTTATCATTAAAACAATTATCCAACTAGTATGCTTAAATGTGAGAATTTCTCACTAGGACAGTTAGGGTTATTTTGGGTGATTAGATACCGGTGTAAAGAAGCTATCCACATAAATATAAAGTTGTTAAACTTCCAGTACCAAGCAAGAAGAGATTTTGAGAACTATTTTTGCCCAGAGGTTGCCACAGCTGGATTAGATGCTTATCTATCCTACTTTTACAGACTCTCCAGAAATGAGCCTTATCAGTTTTACCTCCCGACTGCTTTATCTTCACCTCTTTCCATCTCTACCTCTCTTCTCCCTCATCTTTTGAGAAGAGTTAGCCTTAGTCTTGCCCAGTCAGAGGAATCCAGGCAGCCCTGAAGATTTCTCTTTTAGCTCAAGCATCATCACAGTGTGATTTGGCTTAGGCAAGGCCTGAAAACCTAGTGTCCTTTGCAATTATAAAAAAGCATAGGCTATACACGTAAGGGCCAATTTCTCTCAAGAAATTTTAGACATTGGCCCATTTTCCCACAGAGTGTAACATTAAAAGAGTTAGGAAATAAACATTCTGCAGGTGGCAAGGACTCCCAAATATGACTAGTATCTGATGTAAAGGCAGCCTTGTTGTGGATGTCCTTTAATATGTGAGATTTGTGCTAACTCCAGTAGTTAACGCCAGAACTGAATTTCAGTACACCAGTAGAATACTTTCAAACTATTTTTATAAGCTTTTTCCCCTCCCCCCCACTGCTTAATTAGTATATTCTCCTATTTGTGAAAACTACTTGAGTATCTTGTGGTGCAATGAAATATATCATAGTTGTTCCTAGCAAAATAAATGGAAATTTTCTTCTAATGGCTTGTGACTTAGTGGCAGGGTTTTCAGGAACAAATTAGTCATTAACAAGGGGTTAGATTATTTTGAAAATCTGTAATGAAAAACCCAGGTGAGGAGCAGATATAGTCATGATTTGCTCCCTTGGTAACAAAAGAAGCTAGAATAATGCAGAAATCAGATAATAGACTCCTGACCATATAGAAAACTCTAAAGGAAATTGTGTTTAAGGAGATTACCTATCATCAAAAAAACTCCCCCGAAATTTCAAATGATAAATTCGTTTTCATAAATCCTTTCCTGTTGTGATTGACTGAATACTGTGCTGGATGTGTTCACATCTAATCTTCATGAATGGCAATAGGAGTTAATTAGCATCAAAGGAAGAACAGATGCACAGGTGTCGTCATACAATTGGATTTGTGGGTATGCAAAGAGAATGCAAGGTAAACCACTCAGTCTATGAAATTAAACTAGATTGCCAAGAAACATGTCCCATTTATTATTGTTTGTATTGATTTGTCTGTGCTGCTATGAATGTTTTATCATTCTATCAACTAGGCCTTTTATATTATTTAAGAAATAAAACAAAACCTCTTCTGGCATTAATATATTTTCCTTTATTGGCAATCGTTAGTTATAGTAACCTACGTACCTGGTTCCCTGGGTAAAGGCTTATTGATTTTTCTAGTGCCTGCTGTTAATATTTTGTTTGGCGATGGAGGCTCAGCTAGTCTACACAGGGGAGCTGTTTACATGATCAGCAGAATTATCGGGTTGTATAATGTGTACCAGGCTACTGATACTTACAACTTTATTAAACAAAGCTGTTCTTTCCTTTCATTGCTGCAACATCTAAAACCATAAACACACCACAGTGATTCTATTCTAAAATTTGGGTTATACACAGCAAGAAGTTACAAAGGCAGCTCCTGAATATATACCTGTCCTAAAATGTGTTGAGTTCAATGGGATCCTGCATTACTGGCCTGAAAATCACTGTAATACACAAGCAAAAAGGGCATGATTTTTCTCTTAACATTAGCCTCTCTCTCCCTTCTCCAGATACTTCTTCACTCTCCTTCCTTGTTCCAGACTGTCCATGGAAATTCACTCCTTCATTTGTTAATGCTGTTAACATTTTAAGGTTATCAGAATAAAGATTACAATAAAACAGCTCAGTGGCAGCCTGCTGGGCTGCTCGTGAGCTAACCAAGGACCTCAAAAACCCTGATCAGGAGTCATCCACAGGGAAATGGGAAGGCCTGAGGAAAGGAATCCAGAAGTGACCAGGTGGTATACATCAAAGGTAAAGAGAAAAACATTTCTTTACCTTTGACCCAGAAAAGAGCTTTCTGAAATGTGTCCTTCAGACTCTTGGGAAAGAGTCCACTTTAAGTGGACTCTTTCGAGAGCCACTTCCAAGAGCCAGTGATGTTTCAGTCCTTGCCCAAGGATCAGTGGTTCTCAAACTACATAGGCAGGCAGAGATCTCTTTGTAAGCAGAAAGACATCCAGGTGGGTAACGAGAGCTAATAGAAATAATGGTTATGGCGGTGGTCAGAAGGGTGAAGGGATAAGGAGGGCACTGCAGCTCTACAGGCCTTCAATACATCTGTCAGGGAACCCAGAATTTATGGGTCAGAATATACAATCTCAAATCAGCTCAAGGGAGTGATCACCATTGACATACATAACAGGCTGAATTTAACTAAAGAATTTCAGTAAAAAAAAAAAAAAAAAAAGCTTTAAAATTATCAAGAGCATTACCCATGTAGCTAGCTGTCAAATACGAGCATACCTGGTATTTAATGGTGAAAGACGGCCCATAAAAAGTGCAGCAGCACTGAAGACCAGGCAAATTAGTCATTACTGAATCTGCTCATTTATTCAACTTTTACTGCATGTCCACCCTGTGAGATGTACTGTCAGGTATTTTCAGGATCTGGATGTAGCAGAATTCAGAGAACCAAAGGTGGCTCTAAATCATGTCCTGTAACAGTTGAAATAATCAGGAATGGTTAGCCTGAAATAAGATTCTGGCAGAACATGAGGCCATCATGCCTGTATATTTAATCTTTTTTCTTCCATAAAAATGATGAGACGTATCCTGTACAGGACCACAAAGAACACCAATGGGTGGAAGATGATGGAAGGAAATCCTTACAATGCTAAGAATGAACCTCCTACCAGAGAAATCTGAGAATGAGCTGTTCAGGGAAGAGCAGAAGCCTAATTAGCAACATTGGTACCCGGGGCACTATATACTATAGCCACTGGATATCATCACACTCCTAAATCTGACTGCTTCAATTCAAATCACCTAAAGGCAATCACTAACAGACTAGTTTTCTTGTGCATTTTTTTAAGTGAAATTATACTATGCAACTTTCTTTTTATTGAAAAATATTCCTCTCAGTTATTTTACAGACTACCAATATTTATCAAAGATTTCCCTATCGGACATTTACAGTTTAAATGGTAAGAGTAGCTCTCAAGACACACTATCTAGTCTAAATCTCACTGTGCTATCCTGGTAGTTATTCTTTGTACCTCAGGTGCCTAAAACGGGGGTTGTACCTGACAAAGTAGTATTAAAGCTAAAGTAAAGCAGTAACAATGCCTAACATATAGCATGCACTCAACTTTAGCAATATAGGTAAAAGCCTAAAAATCTGGAGAAAAATTGTGACTTGGAAATAAATTACTGGGTGTTTATGGAAATGAAGCTTTGTCTAGGACTCTTGGGGTAGGTGGGACTCTGATCTTTAGAGTTTGAGCTATTCTACAACTCTGAAAGTTCACATAAATGATACTTGTCCAGACACATGAATTCTGTCTGGGTGGTTATTGACTTCCCTCCCCTGTAGAAAAAGCCAGTTTTACATTTGCTTGTAAATTAATTTCAACATCCTTGATTCACCTAGAGTGATCCTTTGAATTCTTTAAAAAGGTTGAAACACCTTACTGGTTTCATTATATAAGTCTTTAACAGGATGGATCCCTGAACAAGTCCCATTCTGCCCTAATTTAGTAATTCAAGAAATTCAAACCTACTGTTTCAATGCTCTATGTTCTAATGGTTGGACCTGTCTCACAGGCTCTACCATTTTTTGCCATTATTGAACCATTACTAAGTAATTTAATTCAACTCAACAACTAAGGGCATCATGCTGTGCTGTAGTAAATATGGAGAAAAATAATAGTTCCTGTTTTCACATAACTGATCTTTAGGGACAAGTGTTTTAACTTTATAATGCGTTTACGAGTTAAGAGCATTAGCATAGACAGATGTCAGACAGATTCAAGTTGCACAGCAGCTTGATCTCTTTATAACTTAGAGAGACTGCGAAAATAATCTCTAAGCCTGCTTCCTCAGCTATATAAATCTATATAATAAAGATATCTACAGACACATTCTGAGACTTGAAAGAGGTAATACACATAAAGCACTATGCACACAGTCTGGTACATACACTTTAATATAGAATCTGTGAGCAAGTCATTCAATCCCTAGCAGAGAAACCAGGCCACCTATTCATCATACCAGTCTTCTCACCCACTAACACCACGTACACACAGGCCAGCTCAGGCTAGGGAGTGTTCCCTTCCACACGTTGCTGAAGGAAATGCACAATTCTTACAAGAACTTTAACCCAGGGCCATCCTAGACCAGCTCATCCAAGAGACTCATACCAAAATCAAACACATCTCATGTCCCCGTTTACCTGTGTAACCCTGAGAATCTTTCTTCTGCATGCAATCTAAGGTCCACTCCAGTATTAGAAACTTTCCTACATTCTCAATTTCTTCTCCCAATATTCCTTCCACCTGGTTACCCTGATTGAACCCTGACTCTTCCCTGAAGATACTTCTCTAGCAATTGCAGTTTACCATCACCTACTCCTGGGACTCAGGGTTAGAAGTGAATTTTAACAAAGCTCTTCAAACTTAAGCTTCAGTGTCCTTAACTTCCGTGAGCTCCTTCTAAGGTCCTGGGAAGTACACTAGCAATGTATTCAGTAAGTTTAAAAATTTCACATATGGTTTAACAATCAGTTAAAACATTTTTTCCACTCCAGCTTCCCCTTATTTTCCCTCTTCACAAATGACATTGCAGTGATGCATTATATCATAGGAACATGATACAGTTGATCACTTCCTGCTTAGCTTCTAGCATGCCACTTTCTTGGTCCTCCTTCAGTCTACTTTGCTGAATCCCACCTGTTCTTGGAGCTAACTCTGAACCTTTTTTGTTTTTATTCCCTAGACTTTAGGGCTTAGATCCTCATCCAGTCACGAGCATGAGATCTCAAAATACCAGATACTATTCAAAGTGAGGACAAAATTGTGTATCCAGTCTCAAGCTCCCATGGTTTTCAGATGAACTTATATAAATGCCTATTTAAGAGCTCCACCAGACATCTTAACATTTCGAACTTAATATGCCCCAAACTATTACTCTTCCTCAAACCAAATTTTCAGTTCTAACTCAATAGCAATTCTAGCCTTCCAGATACTCAAGCCAAAACCCTTGCAGCCACCCTTTACTTCTCACATCTGATCCTTCAACAAATCCTCACTTCCACCTTAAGTCATTATTGATGACCTCAATCACTTTTAACCTAGTCCAAGCGAAGATCACTTGCCTAGTCTATTCCAATAGCCTTGTTTCCGTTTCCAACCTTGTCCCACTAAAATCTATTTTACCCACAAGATCCAGTGAACTTTTCAAAAAACCAGTTCATGGCACTGTTTTCCAAATAGAAGCTTATCTCAACAGCATAGATCCTACCTTTCAGCTTCTCACAACTTGGCTCCAAACACAACTTTACTGTTCCTAGAAGGCTTCAGAAGTTCTCTCCACCAAAGGATCTTTGCTCACCTAGTAAACGCCTAAACCACATCTAGGCATGGCTTCTCAGCAAAGTTTTTAAGATCATAATTTATACAATCTCCACTCTCACCCCTCCAAATGCTAAATTTCTGCTTTTCTCAGCAATCACACATCTGACACACATACAAATCACTGCTCCCTTCCACATACAATTGAGCGAATTATAAGCTTTCATGCATTATCTAAAAAGCTAGGACTGCCACCTCTAGGCAAATGCCCAAAGATCTGTGATAGCCATCTTTCTCAAAAGCATTTATCAACAGTTTTACTGCTACTGCCCCAGCTCACTATGACTCAATTACCAATAACAGTTTGTCTCAGGTTATATGCCAGATACTCCTATAGTGATTTACATAACCAAAAATGTCTTGAAACATAAAAACAAAACTGGCATTTACCAAGAGTTCAACATGAATACTTTTATATAACCAGGGGTAAACAAGCCACAAATTTCGAAGATAAATCCACTGAGAAGATAACAGGAAAATTTTAAAAGATTTCTATGATCATGGGACTTCCATTCACAATCAATAAAACACTCATAATTGAAGTTTTTATTTTATATACAAAGAGCTAGCACGGTTTCTGCTGATGTCTGGAATGACCCATTCATGGAAGTTCACTTAGTCCAACTGAAAAAAAAAAGAGCAGATAAAAAATGAATTAATTCAAATGCTTTAAATAGTTATTTTACTCTCACAAAAACTGGCTCATTACAGAAAAATAGTTTAAACTGGAAATCTGACCCACCCAAACTATTATCAAGATCTCAACGATTTAAATATTTACAGAATTCTTACTACAAAAGCTGCTCCACAAACATCAACAATTATACTTACGGTAATTTTTCTAACAACCGTTCTATTCATAGTTCACAGGTAGAAAGAGCTTTAAGTGACTTGACCTGTGTGAATCTTCACAAGGTCTATCTGGCTCTAAACCTCAAGCTCATTCCAGTATATGACACTACCCAACACTTCAGGGCAGTGGTCAACACAAAAATTTGGCTGGGCAATGTCTAGACACGATTAAAAACATCTATAATTTAATTTTAGCAGTCCTGAAACGTGAATAATTTTATCCAACATATGGCACCTAAAACTGGCAGAGGTGGGTGAAAAGGTCTTAAAGACTATTTTTAAGGTCCTCACTCCTCCCCTATCCTATTAATCTGCCAAAGCTCTCAGCACTGTCACCTGCTACCAAAAAATAGATTTAACAGAACGGTATTAGCCAACTGCTCACAGTAAGTAACTACCCGCACACACGCTGCCCACAGAAACGAGGGTATGGCGTCTGCGCACGCGTACCTTAATGAAGCCTATATCCTTCGCGTACTGACGGAAACACTGGCGGCACATATTGAGGCCGTATTTCCGGATCAGACCGTGCCGGTTTGAGCAGACGCGGCTGTAAAGAGAGATGGCATTACGACAGATCGCAGACATTACAGGATTCTGCACAGCGGGAGAAGGGAGAGGAGTTCCACCAACCGCACCGCTGGCCTTCAGGAACCCATCAGAGGCCTGTAATGGCGACAGTCAGGGTTCCAATTCGGTCATCCCCTACGCGCCGCCTGCAAGCTCCTCTACTTTAGATTTCAAGCAGCGTCGCACCCCAAGCAACCTTTCCCTGAAACCACATTGTGTCTCACCAAGAACGAGAACCCTGGCCGAATTTTCTCGGATGGCTCCAGTACAGTTGCTGATGACCCATCTTGCTCTCTCGGCGGCAACGAGGCAAAAGGAAAGACCTAGCTCACGCATGCGTTCTTGAAATTTTGGGGACAGTTTACCCAGAATGCAGTACTGACAAACGACGCGTGCGCAGTGTAGTTATGCTGTTTCGCTAGAGTAGAGCGAAGGTTTGGAACAGTTCCAGGCCAGCATAGCTGATGACATCACCACAGCTCAGCCTCTAGTGCGATCTCGCGCCGCCTCCGTCCGCCGGGCGCGGTGGCGCGCGCCTGTAGTCCCAGCTACTCGGGAGGCTGAGGCAGGAGGATCGCTTGAGCCCAGGAGTTCTGGGCTGTAGTGCGCTATGCCGATCGGGTGTCCGCACTAAGTTCGGCATCAATATGGTGACCTCCCGGGA
>CM053509.1:82008201-82087497 GCA_028627145.1 Eidolon dupreanum
GTGTCCGCACTAAGTTCGGCATCAATATGGTGACCTCCCGGGAGCGGGGGACCACCAGGTTGCCTAAGGAGGGGTGAACCGGCCCAGGTCGGAAACGGAGCAGGTCAAAACTCCCGTGCTGATCAGTAGTGGGATCGCGCCTGTGAATAGTCACTGCACTCCAGCCTGGGCAACATAGCGAGACCCCGTCTCTTTTGAATGAACCCTCAAAAATTAATTTTGAAATCTCAGCACAAATGATCTTGGCATACTACTGTTCCTCCCTTACCCGAACCCTTTACGTTCTTTTAATTAAAATTCTACTCTTGAAAAAAAGACTTTACTTCAAGCTCAGCACTGACACCTACTGGGATAAATTTACAAAATAACTTAAAATTAGCTGTAATGATTAGGAGTCAACGGTAGGAGTTTCTATTTTGTAAAAGAATATGTTTTAAGTTGTTTTTTTTTTTTAATTGACACAGCCAATTGAGGTTAATTATGAGCCTTTATTAGCTGGCTGGCGACTGACTCTCTACCAGGAAGGGTTAGAGATCAGTGCTGGGGTTTTAGAGAGAGCCAGTCATAAAGCCTCTCACTATATTCTAGAACAAAGCAAGTAAGAAAGTTATAAAAAGCAGAAGTTAGCCGGTAATGTCCTTTACGAAGATAAATGTATCCGGGGAATTGCTAGATCAAACATAGCCTAGCAGACAGTCTTGTTATCTGTATCTTGGAATGTTGTGCCTCCTCCTGGGGCCTGTGGTGCATAGAGGTATCACCTTCTTGTTACTGATTTACTGGAAGTCTTTATCCTTACATTCCCAAAAGAGGCAGCTTGTAAAGCCTAAAACTACATTAAACAAGCAAGCAGATTACAGAAGCAGAAGTTGGCCAGTAGCACAATACATCACCTAGTACCACACTCTGGTTAATAAGTGAGCAGATTATAGAAGCAGACGTTGGCCATCTTCATATCTTATACATCTCCTAAAACCACACCCAAGCAAGTAGAACAACTTTTGGTATCTAAAGATATTTCTTCCCTGTAGCTGACTTAGCTGTTGGCTCACTTGAAAATTTTCCACCCTTAACAACACATGTATGTGGGCAAATCCCTTTACTCTTTTCAGCCTCGATTCTTCTTGTTTAAAATGAGAGAATTAAATTAGAATTTCAGCAAACTGTATATGTGTGTATCTATATGTACATATATGGACACATGGATATATAAATGTGTCCATATACATGTTTGTATTTATATAAATTTTTTTATATCTCTCTTCATTTGCCCAACCAGCAGCATCTAGACTCACTGTTTTTACAAATAAAGAGATCATAAAGCATCTCAGAAGTATATAAAAGCTATGGAGGCCTATATAGCAAAAATAAGGCCTGAAGATGAAACATCCTTGAATAAACCTTTTTTGACATCTGTATTTATATAGTATATCAATAAAATAAAGTATGTCTATAAAATAAGATAAAAATCTGGAAATGGGACTGCCAGTCCTAATAGGCATATGAGTTTTAAAATTTTTTAGATATTACCAGTTTTCCCTCCACAGAAATTATAACAATCCAAACTCATATCCATAGAAAGTATGTTTTTTTTTCACAATCCCCCAACCGTGTAAATTAGTAGACTTTTATTATATTTGTTCTTTTAATAGCCTAAAAATGGTAGCTGTTTAGTTTTATTTTGAATATTGATGACACAGATCATGTTTTCCTATGTTTATAATCTAGCCACATATCTCTATCTAGGAATTTCTCCTTTGAGCTATAGCCCACTTTCTTAATGTGTTGCTGATCTGTAGTTCATATATTTGTAAATACTTACATACATAAAAATAAGCTCTTTGACCTTCATATGGGTTGCAAAGTTGTTTTATTCCCCACAACCCCAGATTCTTATTTCTTTAATTCATTTCTGGTATATTCCTCTATGTAAAAAGTTTTAATTTTATGTGTTAAAATTTATCAACTCATTAAATTACATCTTTTAAGTTTTGTGTGTCAAAATTCTTTAAAACTTTTGTTTCTTGTAGAATTTTTATATTTTCAGTTTTTATTTTAAATCTCGAATCTACCAAAATTTATTTCACTATCTCCAGGAGTAAGGGAGAACTGTAGCTTCCCTTCTCTCGAAATGGCTAGCTATTTACTAATACACAAGCAGTATTAATTGAACACATTCTAGTGTGTAAGCTTGTTCTCTTTTAGCACAATATAGGTCTCATAAATATTTGTTAAATGAATAAATGTATATCGTATATTCATTCACTCATTCTTTCTGCAAATATGCATTGAGTACCTACTCTATGTAAACACTGTGCTAGACCTTGAATATAAAAGTAGAGATTCAGAACCTGTCCCCAGGAAACTTGTAGTCCAGAGGTGCAGACAGGCATTAAATAAGTAATCATATAGCAATATTTTGGACAAGATTACCTAAGTTCCTCTTGCTCTGAACACCCAGAAGTACTAGATGAAATATCATCTGTTTTAAAATGTAGAGTTGAGCTCCAGGGAATCCCAAAGAGCAGGTGCTAAGTACAAACTGAAAACCACAGAGACTGCTCTGGGAAGATTTGTCTAGCTAGGTAACAGGACCTGGATACCAAAGGAATAAGAAACAAGCCTTTGGGAAAGTGTTTTTAATTAAATTACAAAGGACAGAAACCCATGAAAGTTTTGGGGAAGAATTAAGTGCAGCATGTGAGACTTGAGTTCTAGCATTATTTATTCTAACACTATCTATGAGGTCATGAGCAAATCCCTTAACTGTTTCCAGCCTTTATTCCCCTTGTGTAAACAGAGAGAATTGAATTGGAATATCTGTAAACTATGTCTCAGCTCCAAAAGTTTAGAAATTTAATTCAGCAGCAATGTAGATGATGGATTATTGCATTTGCTCCTGATCCCTGCCTCTAGGCTTGCTCCACCTCCAAAGTGATCTCTTTACTGACCACAGCAAACTTTCCTAAACAGGTCTGAATTTATCTCCTTGAAAGTTTTCAGTGGTTTTCCAGAATTTTCAGGCTAGAATTCAAAGGCCTAGGTTTAGCAAACAAATTATTTTCATTACCTGGCTACTTTATACTACTCTAATGTCCTCATTTAACATTCGACCCCATTGCAGTATAATTGTTGGTTTATTTGTCTCTACTAAACACTGTCATCTCATCTTTGCCATCTAAACATTTAGCATAGGTGCTGGCACAAAGCAAGAACACCATAAATATTAAACGAATGAATAAATGTACTTGAAGTAAGAAGACCTGTAAGGTCAGGAAAAGTTCTGAAGGTAAGTAATGCACCTTTGAATTGACAGAGCAGTCTAAGAATGAAAAGATAGGTATTAATTAGGAAATCATAGTGGAAGCACAACCTATAAAACAATCAAAGACTGTCAACATGCACGAGGCAGCATTATAGAGGTCTAAAGCTTAAGTGTATATTTGTTAACTATTTTAGCTTTATTTAGTTTAGATGTAGTTTACCATTAAAAAAAAACACACACTCCAAGATGTCGTCCCAATGTGCTAGGGCAGACAAATCAACTATATACTGTGTCAATTAATTGTGATCTCACACTTTAAGAATATGACGTGACTGTGTTTTTACTAGCTTGAACCTACGGACTCTGGCTGAAACGACCACCTGGAAAGACATGGCTGATGAAACTGAAGTGTACATATGATTGCAATAGCTAAACATATAAAATATGTATCTTAGACCTTGTTTATGGCAGAATAGAATTTTTTTTAAGTTTAGAGAAAACGTATGATTCTATTCCTAAAGAAGATATGTATTAAAAAGGGCTAGCTGGGCTCAGATTTAAAAGCAGAGCCTAGCAGCTGTTTCTAACACAGGGCACTCTCACTCAAACATAACTTCAGGGAGAAGTCTATACCGAACTGTCTGCCTGCACTATGTTTCTGCCATCTGAGCCAGCCTTTATAAAGCAGTCCTGAAATTGTATTTCAACTAATAGGACTGAGGCTTTCCCCATCCAATCCCAGCTGTGAGCCATAGCCCAACTAGCATCTTCACTGACCAATCAGAGCAGGTCTATTAGAACCAATCAGGACAGTGCTTTTTGGACAAATCAAACTTTGAGGATTTAAGAATCCTCCTTTATGTGAGGACAGACCAATCAGGGACTGGGGCAGGGGTTTCTCTCTTATAAGTCAGCTCCCTTGTGGCTTCAAGAGAGCATTCTCCCTTTCTGCCTCTTAATTAAGTTGTAACACTATTAAGCTGTTCTCATAGCCTTGCTGCATTACAATTGAGCTATTTGCACTGAGTGAAGTTTCCTTCAACACCCCACCTCAAATTGGGGATTCCTGTTGGTGTTAAATTAGTGCCAACAACCATTGGTTAACAAACACAAGTGAGCTACAAACCTAAGGGAAGAAAGTTTCCTATGACCATGAATGAAGGGAAAAGTCAGAGTTAATTATCTGTTGATTGCCTGGTATACGCCAGAAACCTAGGGAATAAAAGGAATGAAAGGTTATTGGAGTGGATTTCGCCACTCCAAAAAGGAAGATCAAGATGTTAAAGAAAGCTTATTGGAAACTGAACAGGGTTTTGAAAGATTAATAGAATTAATTAGTATGAACAAAACAGAGAAAAGGGAATAAGAACCAACTTGATAGGAAAAAAAAAATCTAGATGTTATTTCTTTGGTTCCTTTTGTCAAAATCTGTAGCCCAATTTAACATTCCTTGTGTATTTCCATATCTAGTCAGTCTGCAATGCAAACTAGCTTGAGAGAATAGGGGAGGTCAATGGGCAGGCTTTATTTGAATTATGATAAAGAATGTCAATGTAAGAAATGTCCAAACCTGTAGAATTTTGATGAGTTTATTGAGCCAAACTGAGGACAATCATGAGGAAGCAAATCTCAATGGATTAAAAAAATTCTTCAGTCTATGGCCAGGCTACCCTGAACAAACCCAATCCTATCTGATCTTGGAAGCTAAGCAGGGTCAGGCCTCATTAGTACTTGGAAGAGAGACCACTTAGGAAGACCAGGTGCTTGCTGTAGGCATAAAAGATAAAATAGGATTGTAAACTGACAAGGTCCTTGCAGTCTGTGAGGTCAACTAAAGGTTGCCTCGCCTAAGAAAAAAAAAATTCTCCAAAGAATGGCAGTTTCGCAGCTTATTTTCTACATTAGAAGCAAAGGAAGAAATGCAAGGAAGGTTACAGGAAATCATTGGGGGTAGATTGAAGGGAGTGAGAGAAAGCAAAGCAAGGAAATCTCCAGGATTGAATAAAAAGTAAAACAGACACACACTTCATTTACATTGGTGGGTACCGGATAGTGAATAATAAACATTCATAGCACTTAGAGAAAATGTGCAGGAGACAAGGTAACCATGAAGGGTGCTCTAGTCTTGTGCTTTGAGGGGTCTGGAAAAAAGAGATTACTCTGACATTCCAAGAGCATGTTATCTTAGATGCAAAAAAACGATAGACAGCTTTACTTAAGGTAAAGATTGACCTTTGTCAAGAAAGCTACAGACGTTAAGATATGACTACCTGCCATGACCTTTTAGTTAGAAATTTTTTAGGTTCAAACCACCCTATATGGTTACTTTTGGTCTCTGACTTTGCAGGGCCCACCATGCTGGCCTTCCCTGGGCTTGTCAGGTTTAGCATGTGGCCCCCTTTCCATCCACAAGAGACGTGGATAGGTGTTCAAAGAATCCCTTGTTTTATAGAGAGTTCACTAAGACCAAAATAAGTGTCAGATCCAAGTATTTCAGCCTTAAAAATTGGCTGCCTGAGAGGAAGATGGGGGAAAGGGGATGAGATCTTGAAAACTGATATTTATTTTACTTTCAGTCTTATATGTATTATCTTACTTAATCTTAAATATTTGGGGAGTCAAGTCTTTTTTGAGACTCTGCCAATTAGGAAGGTAAGTTTTTGTCAGTACACACCATCATTCTATTATAAACTCACCTTGGAGCTGTTAAGTGACTTTCATATCTTTAGATTATTTAACATTTAACTACTGAATCCATGCCTCCACAACCCGTGTAATATTAAATAAAAGATTGGGGCTTTTTTTTTTTTGGTATTCTTGATTTCATACATTATTTTAATTGAAATTACAGTGGTTTGTACAACATTTGAGATTTTCCCAGCTTCCAACAGTCTCTGGAGGTTCAGAGTATATTTTACATATTTATAATGCTTTAGGGCTGTGTTTTATTATTTTATTCCATATTATTACCCACTCAAAGAACAAAATGGGTAATTTCTATAAAGGCTAATAGTCTCTGAAAACTCTGTTAATTTTCTCTCTTGCCATGAGATTAACTGTTGCTAAATGCTTTAGTGTTTTCATACTCTACATGCAAGAATACTAAATAGAAAATTTACTTTTGTATATTTCTATTTCAAGTACTATTTTCCATGAATCAACTACGTTTTTCAGAATTTTATCAACAAGTAGGACGTTAGTTTCAATATGTTAACAGGGACGTTCATTTAAGGATACATTATATTGTCATAGTTTAATTGAAAATCGGTATTTCTCGACACCATTTACAAAAATACAGTACAGATGAAATGTAATATTTACCGCGAACAGGGTGTGGCAAATGAGGAACCTAAAGCACACAATTTAAGGAGGCAAGACTATGACCCTGAGAGTGAGTATCTCCTTAACTTGTGCGCCCCAGGCACCTCCCTCGCAGTACCCAGGGCCCGGCCCTTCTTTAAAATATGGAAATAAGGAGGCCAAAGGGCATTTGGGGTCTGGACGGTCTTCCCAAGTCACACAAGCAGTAAGCCAGTCACAGCATCGAAGCCCCTCTCAGTTGCAAAGGGACAATTCGTTCAATATAAATTGCCAAGTCAAATACTGTTAGTACGAGTTCCGTTCTGAAGTGACAGGTGTTGCCTCCAGAGTGAGGAGAGCCACCCAAAACACCAGCCCATCAGCGCCAGGAAATGCCGCGTTCTAGCTGGCATCGGGCAACTTGGTGATGTCCCAAGTGCGGAAGCTATGTAAGTAGACTTTCCCTGGGATACAGGCTTTTCCTGGAGAAACTCAGTGTGTAAGTACTGCGTTAGGTGTCAACAGCAGAAACAAAGACTCCGCCTCCAAAGCCATAACAACCACCGCCGCTAGCTGCACGCGGCCCCCGGAGTCAATGACGTTATGTCCTCGCCCAACGCCGGTTAAGGAAGGTGCGAGCCGGGTCCTCAGGCTGTCACTGTCCGCGCTCTGCCGGCCCGCAGCCACAGCGAGGATTCAGCCCTGCGAGGGAGATGGGACGTCGTCAGTGCTCGCAGGAGTCATAGAGCCACTGTATTGAGAAAATCCAAGATGTTGGCACAGAAAGCAGACAGGCGGATCCGCGGACAGCCCGCGAGGTCGAGGACCCCGGCAGCGGCGCTGCCTGGCGGGAAGAGGGAAATTTCAAAGCCGAGTTGTGGGTCTCGGTGCTGCGGGTCTTGGTACTGCGGCTCTGCGAGATGAAGCTGCACTGTGAGGTCGAGGTGATCAGTCGGCACTTGCCGGCCTTGGGGTTGAGGAACCGGGGCAAGGGCGTCCGAGCGGTGTTGATCCTCTGTCAGCAGACTCCCAAAAGTCAACCGCGGCCTCAGGCCGGGGGCGAGCGGGGCGGCCCTCACCCCGCCTACCTGCTCATCTCCACCCTGAAGGACAAGCGCGGGACCCGCTATGAGGTGCGTGGTGAGAGCAGGGCCTGCGGGGGAAGTCAACCACGTTTTCTTCCGCTCAGCGGAGAGGCGAGCCATCCCCGAGGCTGGAGTCTGTCTTAAAGGTTCGTGAGTGCCCGGACCCTGGGCCCCACCACCACGCCTGTTCCCAGGTCCTGGGCTTCACCCAAGGACCCGAAGGAGGAAAGCTGCCGAGAGTACACCTTCTCGTCATTTTTCTTGCCCATTTGTGCGACTTTGATTTGTCAGTGTTGCTATTTAGTAGTAGATAGTAACTACACTCTTTTAAAGCCTGTGAAAATTCGGCTTGCATGAAACTGAACTCTAATAAAGCAACAATCCATTTTGGGGTAACAATAGAGTAAGCGCACTTTCGTTCAATAGATTCTGTTTCTCACACAGAATTTTCGGTAGCTTTTATTTTTTTAAGGCTTTAAGGAATGATGAATAGTATCTAAAGTCGCTAGACCAGATTAGTACAGTAGTAAAGAAGCAGTGCTTTGGGTTACATCTTGATATTTTTATGAAAGTTGTTGATTACTGCATCTAAAACCTGCTTTTTTAGGTCCAGGGCTTTTTCTTATCTGCAGAGCAGTAGTAACTCTGAAGAAGCAGTTGGAATTTGAAATAGAATTTTTAAAGCATAGATTTTATACAATCCTTTTCCTTCATTACTAGCAAATGACTTGGAATACCCTTGTATCTACTATAAATAAAGTTGAGGGGGCAATTCAACACTTAAGATTGCATCTGACTCTTGACTGGATTTTATACAATTTCTGGGATTATTTCCCTTACAATATTGCAATCCTCAGTAAATACTTACTAGAATAAAGGCATTACTGTCTTATTCAGAGATATCTAGTGTTTGAAGTAAGTAGTTGAAAGTCTAAATAATTTCCCCCTGAAATCAACTCATAAAATTTTTCACATTGAAAGGACTTTAGAAATCACCCAACATTTTATAGGTTACAAAAATATTAGGTGACAGAAGCAAACTCATTACTAGAATTGAGTCTCCCTTTTCTCCCCCTCTTATCTTCCCCCTAAACCTATCTCTTTCAGTACCCAGCTCAGATACTGCCTATTTAAAAGTGTAATGATGTCTCTTAAAAATTCTACTGCACTAATAGTCAATTGCAGGTGGTAATCATAACTGAAATTTCATTCTAAGCCACTAGTTGAAGACTTACTTTGTAGAGGGTACAGCGCTAGGTACTGTGGGAAATAAACTTAATTAGTCACTGTACTGAGAATAGAAAGGGAGAAACAGAAACCACCACTTAGAATACAAGGTGGGCTATGATAAGTGCTGTAATAAAGGTAAAAGCAAAGTAGTATAGTACCAAAAATGAAATGAATTCTGATAACAGAGGCTTGAGAAGGTTTTGGAAAAGAAGTACAACGAGGCTTGGGAAATAGGTACTCAGTAAACATTTGTTGGATTAATTAATGCGGTGTTGGTCCAGGGCCTTGAAGAGTAGGTATTAGTGCTAAGTGTTGGAAGTACCTTAGGACTCTTTCTTACACCTAGTTTTCTGTCCCATGACTTCAGCTACCATCCAATTGCGATTTCCAAATCTGTACCTTTAGCCAGTCCACTCCCTTGACTTCTGACTTAAATCTGCTATCTACTGGAAGTCTTCACTTGGATGTGTTGCAGCACTTCAAACTCAAAATGCCTAAAAATTCATTGTCCTTGTCACCCTTAAATTTGCTTTTCTGACAGTGTTCTGTAACTCATTAAGGAGTGTTCTGCCCCATCCAGAAACCTTAGAGCCTTTGCCTCCCCACGTCGAATTATTACTGAATCCTTTCAATTCTTCCTAGATATCTTTCAGATTTTTGTACCTTCTTTTATCCCAGTTGTAGTCTAAACCATCATTATCCCTTATCTGGCTAGTCTCTTAAAGGATGTCTCTACTTCTACCATTGTCTTTTCTCCATCTTGCTCTCCCCTCCACCAAGGTCCATTACTACGCTGAGATTAAAGAGAACTGTAAAAATGTAGATATAACTATGTTCTCAGCTTAAAGGCATTCAGTGGATATCATTGTTCTTAGGATAAAATCCAACATTGCCAACATAGTTTACAAAATCTTTCAACTTCTAATTTCTGTTTACCTCTTCGGGCTCTCCTACCTCTTTTCACTGGATCTTTCAGCCATACTGAATTTCTTTCAGCTTCTCACAGCTGCCAAGCTCTCTTGCTTTCAAGGCTTTGAACACATTGTTTTCTTTTACTGGTATGCTATCTACTTTCTCATCCCTTAGTTTCTTCACTTACCGAACATTTAATCCTTTAGTTCTCACCTTTAAGGTCACCTTCATACCCCAAGACCATTTAAGATTTCTTTGCTATATAAGGTCTTATAGCAGCCCAGTACAATTACCATGCTGATCTTATTCATTGTTGTTCCAAACCCCCTATCATAATTAATGGTACATAATGGCTTCTTGATAAATTGTTGAGGTTTAAAGCAGAAGCAACATTTGTTATTAAAAATTTTTGAGCGCATGTTATGTGTCAGTCACTGTTCTGGCTCTGAGGATACAATAATGAACAAAGGAGACAACATTCCTACTTTTGTGGAGTTTGAAATCTTGGGGGAGGCATGCCCATCCCAGACTAATGGACTGAAGTTAAGAAGGTAAGTACTATTGGCAACTCACTATAGCCACATAGCTGGAATGGGAGAAAGGGAGCATTCTCCCCAAGACAGGGGATTCTGTTCTCAGAAGAGGAGAGTTAACTGAACAGAACTAATATCTAACGGAAGCTAGAAGAGGAATGTAACTACTGAACTGCTAAAAACAAACCTAACCAAACAAAAAAATTAAAAATTTAAAACCACAGAACACTTAGACTTAAGGACTAAAAGCACACCAAAGCCTGGCAAAGTGATTGACACGTTCTAGTTGTAATAAATGTTATTAAATAACAATACCTGGTTTTCTTTTTTTCCCATTGGTTTTAAGCAGCTAAAGGAGAACATTGATCAATTCTTCACTAAATTTGTGGATGAGGGGAAAGCCACTGTTCGGTTAAAGGAGCCTCCTGTGGATATCTGTCTGAGTAAGGTATGATATTAAAAACATTAATGGTTAGGTTGGTCGGCTATATTTTCTTTAAAGAGGCCGTTTGAACATCATGCTATCACACAGATAGCAGGGATGGACTCCTGCAGATGTGTTTGAAGAAGTGATGGCTGCTTCCCAGGCATGTATGTATAGCTTTAAAAGTGCAGAGTCAGCCTTAGTAAGGCTGCCCAGGGTGGGAAGGAAAATGGCTTGCTTCTGTGCCCAAAATGGAGCCTTAACAATGTTCTTAGACTGGAACTCTTTAAGGCAAGTGGCACAGGTCTACATTTTGCCAGATCAGGTTACAAATTTAAAGGGTAAAAAAGGATAAAGTGCAATTAGAACCCTTTTTGGGTATTTTATTTACAATAATCATTTTTTAAATATGTAAACCATTAGAATAAAAAAAGGTTTCTTTGCCCTATCTCTACTTTTTGTCTTCCCCCTTCTCAGAGTGTAAGAGCAATGTCTTGTTCAGCCTTGCATTAGCCTTAACCCCAAGTAAAATGCTTTGCAAACATTAAAAGTTTAATAACTATTTGAGGCATTTGTATTGAATGGAATAATTTTGTGCTACCTCCTGTTCTTGTGGTTTTTCATCTTCTTTTGATACTAAGCCTATCCTACTAAGCTCTGGTCTTACCAATTAGAAAAATAGAATAAACAAATTGCTAGAAAGACAAGGCTAAATCTATTGTCTCCACTTTCTTACTATTTGTTTTGACCTTTCACTGGTTTATTCAAAACACTACCTCAAAGATCAGGGATCTCCTTCCTATTTGCCAATCACATTGCCATTATTTCTTATCCTTTTTGAGCCCTGTAGAATTTGACACTAATGACCACTCCCTTAAAAAACCTTCTTGGCATCTGTGACAGGGCACTATTCTGGTTTACCCTCAGTTTACTCAGCCACTCCTTTGTCTCTTATCTCTGGCAACCTTTTTTTCTATCTTCCAAATAAAAGCTTTATTCCCATTCTCTGCCTGTTCTCTGCCATACTTATAGCTCAGCCTTTATTGTGTGTAACTCTCAAGGCTAAGCTGGTACCCTCTGGACCTACTTGACCCAGGTCTCTAGACTTTCTTCACTCCACTGCACTGTGTATACTGCTGCCAAAATAATACGTCTTGTGTAATAATCATGTTCAAAAATCTTCAGTGATTTCCCACAGCCTGATCATTCCACTTACCTTGACATAAAGCTCATTTATAATCCATTCCCATACTATATTTCTAAGCTTTTACTCCTCTACAAAGCTCCTATATTCCAACCAAAAGGATTACATAGTTCGTTTCCCAAACTGCTGAAAATTCGCTGTTTCTTCAGATGTAAATTTTAGGAAACTTCTAAAGTGTCCTACCAAGCATTATTTTTATTGATGACTTAGTTCACATACCACTTTATTCATGATTTCAATGTCCAGCTGGAAGCAATCTCTTTTGCTTTTGATGTTTTCTAGCACTGTTGACAGGGCCATTTGGCCCTGCTTTTGACAGGGTCGTTGCTTTTCACAATTCCCAGTCTTTGTGAATGGCACCCCTGGGCATTCTGCAGTGCACAGCACTGTCTCAGCCTATCTCACGGGCACTGAAGGTTTGGGTCAGTTCATCTTAAACCCAAATCTTAAGTGAAATCTTTTCATGCTTTCCTGTCTTATTTTATATTCTTAGGGTTCCTCCTTTGAACAGTTTTATTTAGAGTGTGTCTCTCATAATTCAAAAAGAACTTTTAAAGTTTTTTTTATTTCTATTAAAATACAATACTAAAAAATTTATTTTTTACAGGTATTTTAATAATTGAATAATTTGCATATATAACTTTACAGGATTTGTTATAGGATGAATTAGCATGCATACATTATCTAAAATGGAATTTTTAATTGTACACTTATTTTTATTTAGGCCAATTCCAGCAGTTTAAAGGGTTTCCTTTCAGCTGTGAGACTGGCTCATAGAGGCTGTGATATTGATGCACCACTCTCAAACCCCATACCAGTGAAGATTTCAGAATTTGAAAAATTTAAAACTAAAATGGTTATCACTTCCAAAAAGGACTATCCTCTAAGCAAGAACTTCCCACATTCTCTGGTACACCTTCAGACTTCTTATTGTGGCCTTGTCCGAGTTGATATGCGTATGCTTTGCTTAAAAAACCTTAAGAAATTAGACTTGAGTCACAACCACATAAAAAAGCTTCCAGCTACAATTGGAGACCTTATCCACCTTCAAGAACTTAACTTGAGTGACAATCACTTGGAGTCATTTAGTGTAGCCTTGTGTCAATCTACACTCAAGAAGTCACTTAGGAGTTTGGATCTCAGCAAGAATAAAATCAAGGCACTTCCTGTGCAGTTTTGCCAGCTCCAAGAACTTACAGATTTAAAACTGGATGATAATGAATTGATTCGATTTCCTTTCAAGATAGGACAATTGACAAACCTGCGATTTTTGTCAGCAGCTCGAAACAAACTTCCATTTTTGCCTAGTGAATTTAAAAATTTATTTCTTGAGTACTTGGATCTTTTTGGAAATACTTTTGAACAACCAAAAGTTCTTCCAGTTATAATGCTGCAAACACCGTTAACTTTATTGGAATCTTCTGCACGAGCCATATTATATAATAGGTAAGACTTTAATAGTTGTAAAATGTGGTACTTTTGATAGCATCCTGGTGTTATCCTCAGAGTAATAAAGTCTTTAACATAGTTTATGTGTGCTGTGCACAGTCTTGCTATGGTTGCCTTCTTTCTGCTCCTTAACCTCTGGTTGTAATGCTTTTCCTTCAGAAAGTATCATAGCTCACTTTCTCACCTCATTTAGTTCTCTGCCCAAATGGCACCCCAGAAAAGTCTTTCCTGACCACCCTATCTTAAATTTTATTCCCTGCCCTGTCATATTGCTTGATTATTTTGGGTCATAGGATTTATTACCTGGCATTACGTATTTTTTAACATTTGTTTTCTTTCAATTTTCCAAAATAGAATGTAAAATCCACGAGGGCAGGGATTTTGTCTTATTCTCCACTATTTCCCTAGGGTCTAAAATGTGATACCCTGTAATATATTAGGCACTTAATAAATATTAATTTATTTTATTTTATAATAATTTATGTTAATAAATATAAATTAAATGAATGAATGACATTGTTTCTCAAACTGTGGTGGTCCCCTGACCAGCAGCATCAGCGTCACCTAGGAACTTGTTAGAGATGCAGGTTATTATTTTTTTAAATTTCTTTTTAGGCGAGGCACCCTTGGTTGACCTCACAGATTACAAGGACCTTGTCAGTTTACAATCTCTAATTTTTTAAAATTTTTTTATACCTACAACACCTGGTCTTCCTAGGTGGTCTCCCATCCAAGTACTAACCAGGCTTAGCTTCCGAGATCAGATGGGATTGGGCTTGTTCAGGGTAACATGGCCGAAGATGAGATGCAGGTCCCTGAACTCCACTCCAGACCTACTGAATCAAACTCTGAGGGGTGGTGACCAGCCATCTGTGTTAAAATTCTCTGAGTAGTTCTAATGTACCCTAGAGTTTGAGAACTCCGAACTGGCTTAGTGGTAAAGTGTGATCTTTGAGGTCAGACTGGGTTGGATTCCTGGCTTCACTTCTTAGTATTGCTTTATCAAGTTATTTAACCTCTTTGATTCAATTTTCTCATCTATGAAACAGGAACAGTAATACCCCTTTACAGAGTTTTGAAGATGAATGTGCAAATGTAATGCCAAAACTCCATAGCTTTTGGTTCTCTTCTTCTTGTCTCTGAACACTGACTATAGTTGATTTCAAGAGATAGCAAACTCCAAGTATTAATTTTTGTTCATGCTTCTTATAAGAGTGGAAGCTAATGTGAACCAAATTATCATTGAGTACCTATATAATAGTAGGGAGACCATATTTCAAAGAAGAGATTCTTAACTTTTTTTTTAGTGGGTGAGAGGCTCTTTAAAAATAAAAATAACTGACAAAAGTTATGGGCCTCGGAAAGTGCACACATGAGTACACACATAGAATTTTGCATACAACTTAATAATGCTTATGGACTCCACTGAAACTGAATCTAGTTTTCCTTCCTCACCATCACTAGCTTAAGAGCTCTTATTCTAAAGCATTGGTTCTCAAATGTTACTGCACATCTGGAATCACCTGAGGAGCTTTTAAAATTTCTGCTCTTTAGTTCCCACGTTAGACTTGTTAGATCAGAATGTCAGAGTAGGACCCAGTTTTTTTAATCCCCAGGTGTCTCCTGGTGATTCTAGCTAGGATTAAGAACCACTTTACATTAGTGCTTCTCAAACTTTAATGTACATTCAAATCACCTGGGCATTGTTAGTGGATTTTGTTTCACCAATCTGGGGTGGGGATCCTACATTTTAAACAGGCTTCTTGGTGAGTCTGAGGCTTCTAGTCCATGAATTACACTTTGAATACTAAGGCTCTAAAAGTAACTAAGGACTTAATTACTGTTTTTAAGACAGTGATCCTCCAAATTTGAGAGTTGTTGAAAAAGATTTGAACACCTGTTATGTGCCAGCCTAGGCTAGTGACTACAGAAACAACAAAGAAAAGACAGAGTATGGGGGACTAAGTGCCTGAAGGATGGTTGTGTTTAGGGGGGAAGAGTTGAGCAGTGGGTAAGCATCTCAAGAAACTGTCTCTTAGTGTCTTGTAGATAGGGCAAAGACTTTGACTTTGTTTTAATTGCATTGGGCACCACTAAAGTTTTAAGCAGGAAGGTGAATGATTTAAGCAAGGTGAGGTCAGCTTTACTTGCTTAGTCAGTAAAACGAATGCCCCAAACGACATGTGTTTTGAACTTGTTTCACACAATTTAAAATTCTTTGCTGAATAATTGATGCGTAGGAGAGAGTATATGGATTTATTTAAATAAATGTTTCTTCACAGGTAGATAGAACTCAGCAATTCTCCCACTAACATTATGAGAATGACAGAGCTATACATTTAAGTTAACATGTTACACTGGCCATATAGTAGTTACATAAAGGACAGATAATTCATTGTATTCAATGGGTTATGCTATTAAGTGGCAATGCTAAAAGATACTTTGTGGAGTGGTATAGATCTTTTTTGCTTTATAATTTCCCCATTTCCCAGTTTGGAAGATAAAACAATATACTGAGTCATTTAATTAATACTTGTATTTTTCATGGTTATAATTCAGTGTCCAATCATTCATGTCCTAATGCATGAAGTTCTGAATCAAGTAACATTAAAAAACATTTTAAACATTTTTTTTTTCCCATTAGGATTCCATATGGCTCTCATATAATTCCTTTCCATCTTTGCCAAGATTTGGATACTGCAAAAACCTGTGTTTGTGGAAGATTCTGTCTAAGCTGTTTTATTCAAGGAACTACCACCATGAATCTACACTCTGTTGCCCACACTGTGGTCTTAGTAGATAATATGGGTGGTACTGAAGCACCTGTTATCTCTTACTTCTGTTCTCTAGGCTGTTACATAAATTCTTGTGATACATTAAAGTAATGAGTGATAACCACAAAAGGAAATTTCATTTAGTTACAGATTAGATCTGTTTGGGATTCATTTGTGGTTTAACAGTGTCATATAGGAGAAAGGGAAGCTTTCTTTTCTACACGCTGGAGAATAATGTCAATAATTTGACTGTATAATCTTAATTAATTAAAACAATTTATTGTAGGCTTAACTTAATCAGTTTATTGCACTTGTGTTGATTTCAGCCTAGTGAGATTACCTGTTAACAGATATTGAGCCCAATCACTCTGTAATAGTATTTTAATTTTCTTCTTACATTTCAAAGAAAGAAAACATACCATGGAGGACTAATATGGTCTAAATTATAGTGAAAATTTGTTTGGTATGAAACTGCATGCTTTTAAGCATACCACTTTTTGTGTTTTTCAGGTATAGTCTACATATGAAATTTTATGTTCACCAAGCAAAAAGTAGGAGTTGCTTTTGGATAGACTTCAGCTTTAATAAGTTTTATGTTAATCACATAATCTTTGTTGTATTTCTAAGTTTTAATTTCTATTAATTAGGGTACCAGATGGGAGCAGAAAATTGTCACTTTTTATTGACAATATTCTGTATTCTTTGAGGATTCTTTTTATTATTTGAGTTACTTTTTTTTTACTTTAAAAAGTGGTGGCAATACACCAGCTCAAGGCTGATGAAGATTTGAACTAGGGCAGACGGCATAGCAAAGGAACCAATTTGAAACACTCATGGATAATGGAATCCGTAGAACTGTTCCATTCTGTCCATTTCCACTGCCCTTCAAATCTGCCTCTCCTAATTGCAAGTTTCATAAGTGGTTTCTGGAACAAAGTAGGCTAAAAAGTACAATTTACTAGAGAAAACCTGCATTGGTGTTTGCACATCATCGCTGTTTTGGGCTTTGAGTTAGAAATGGAACCCATATAAGGCTATTTCTTATGGATTAGGTAACTACTACCTCTATCTTCCTAAAGTTTTTTTTTTCCTGAAAATACAGATATTCCTGAGATAATACTGTTTTAAATTTTTATTAAAACTTTATGTATATGATCTCCAAAACAGTTTCTCAGAGCTGATTCTTTGACAAGGCATTGGGCCAGAGGAGTAATTCTTTGGGCAGCTTTAATTGTATTGCTCGTGATCAGTTAGTCTTCCTACAAAACTTCTGTATTAAAGTTTTTCATTAAAAATAAATTATATATAACGTATACATGCCTTAAATAAAAAGCTGTAATTTATGTGGTACCTGCATTGCACCAGCTGTTTTATATACATATTTTAAACCTTGCAAATCACTCTGAGAAGTACCATGAACCGAGATCAGAGATTTTAAGGCCAGGCTTTATATACCTACCACCTTCTAAAATTCACTTTGTTCTCTAAAACCAAGAATTCTGTAATTAACTAAAACATCTTAGAATTTTCTTAACTCATAAATTGGTGAGGGAGTACCCATAAATATTATGAAACCATATTAAAACGGGGTTCTTTGAAAGTGACATTTTGTGGCATAAATTTTAACTTGTGCACATGTGATTTTTACATGTTCTTGTAGATTTTTTCATTAGCAAATGCAGATGTAATAGTCTATGTTGGGTATAAGTGTTACCCATCTGTTACTCCTACACCCCAGCTTTTTGCCTTTGCATTTCTTACTCATCTACAAGCCACCCCATGTAAATGTCTTAGCTTACTTAAAATTCACATACAAAACACATTGCTTGCTCTAACCCATACCCCCCTACCCTTTCCCAGTTTTTCCTTTCATCTGATACTTGTTTTTGCCTTTTATAGGTAGTGACCAGGCTCGAGTTTAAACCTTGTTTAAACCTTCCCGTTCTATTTTCATTTGTAACTTTACATCCTAAACCCTCCCAGCAATTCATGTTGTTATCTACTTCCCAGTTATTTTCAATTGTAACTTTACATCCTAAACCCTCCCAGCAATTCATGTTGTATCTACTTCCCAGAGTACAGTCCCCCCCTTATCTGTGGTTTCAGTTACCCTTGGTTAGCCAAGATCTGAAAACATTTGAGAACTCCAGAAATAATTCAGAAATTTTTAATTGTGGGCCCTTCTTAGTATCATGAAATCTCCATCCTGCTTCAAATGTGAATCATACTTTAATGCAGCATGTCCATGCTGTATATGCTACCTGCCCATCAGCAGCCATCTTGGTTTTTATCACATTCACACTTTTATTAAGGTATAAAAAAACAAAAGTTCATGCTGTCATGTACTAGCTTCAGGGCTTTAGACGTAGAAGTCAATTTTTAACGCCTGCCTTACACTCAAGACATTCTATAACAGTGCTGTCCAAAAATGATGGGAATGTCCATAAGTATAACCACTAGCTATACGTGGCTGTTGAGCACTACACATAGCTTGTATAACTTTTTAAATACCTGTTATGTGGCTAGAGGTCCCTACTGGAGTGCAAAGGCAGCTTTTTTTAATCCAGTTTGGATCTTCTGCCCCACCCAGTCTGATATACACAAGTTTAGCTTGTCCTCTTCATTTACTTTTCAAAATCTTGAAACCTTTCCCAACAGCTCAATCACGACTATGAATTCATCCAACATATATATTTGAAACTGACCAGAGAAAGTAAAATACCAATATTTTCCCTATGACTTATCTCTGTAACCTAGTTGTAAAGTTCAAGGTAGGACTCCTACCCTTTTTCTATTATATAAAAACAAAATTCCAATTCTTGTGGAACTAAATTTAATATTCGAGAAGACAAACCTTAATTCATTTACAAACAATTTACTGTTATTTTTTAATTTAGAAAACACAAGATATGAGTAAGAATATCTGCATTTATTTTCGTACAGGTTAGCTGTTGTATAGTTTCAACATTTTTCTCAAAAGAACTCCAAAGCTTAGAACTGGATCACTTGGCCCTTTCTCTTCTTATCTCCTCCAAGTTCAAAATGCTTGCATCTCTTAATGGCCAGCATCCTCTTGGATCTGCAGTTAGGCTCAACACATTCAAGCCTCAGCACAATCTTCTTTGTGGTTTTAGCCTTCTTCCGGAAAATCGGCTTTGTCTGCCCACCATAGCCACTCTGCTTCCGATCATAGCGCCTCTTTCCCTGGGCATACAGGGAATCCTTGCCCTTCTTATACTGGGTCACTTTGTGAGGCTGATGCTTTCCACACTTCTTACAGAAAGTCCTTCGGGTTTTAGGCACATTGACCATCTTAGCAGTAGAGCTGTCTACGCGATGAACACTGGTAATATTTAAAATATAGCAGGCGTTAAACATTTTGAAAAGTAAAACTTTTACAAATATAGAATACATGAATCAGTAATGTATAAATCCACCAAGGATTCATTTTCCATGTGCGTAAATGCAGATTCAAGTGAACGCCTTTTTGGAATACTTGTCATTGGAGCATTTATAGGATACTAAAAAAAAAAAAATCAAAAGCAGCTGCACAGGGTTCCAGTACAACGTGGTCTGGGAATTACTTTACTGTGACTGCTCATAAAGAAAAGCGTAGTGGTGTTTAATTTTCTTCCGCATAAAGAGAGGGCTAAGGCTAGAGTTTCTTTTCGACTCTTCCTCGTACCCTCTTCCTCCATGTTCCAGCTCCTGGGTAAGCCTGGTTCAGTATGCGATGGAGTAGTTACTGCCACAACCCGCCTTGTTCCTTCTCTGAGAACCACAGGAGTCTGGTTTCACTTTTCCCCTCCGGAGAACCATCACCCCTCAGCCGCCCTGAAGGCTGACGTGTCCTTAAACAATTGCCTCGCGGCCCAGCAGCCGCCATGCTTAAAACCCCTTTCCTGAAGGGAGAAACCAATTCTTGAACTCTACCCAGGTAAGGCAGTGGGTCCCACCCTCCTTTTCCTACAAGTGCCTAGTCATTCCCCGAATTCTGAACACTGGAAGTTCCCGTGGGAACCGCTACAGTCTCGATGTTAGCTTACCGGTTAACTCAGCGTCCACGTCCCCAGCCTTGCTCTGCTCGTGGCTAACAGGAAAAGGAGGAAGGAAGCGGAAACAGGAACTGAGCCTTGAGCGACAGGGCCACGGACCAATAGGCAGCAGGCAGCGACGGCCGGGCACCTGGGCACGCGTCAAGGAAGCGCCAACCAATCGCCCAAGGGGCGGGCCAGAGGGGTGTGGGCCCGAGGGCCTCGGCGCTCTGCGGGCGGGTGGTGGGTTGTCAGAAGGGTTGCCGCCGGAGTCGGGCAAGGCTGTGTGTGTCTCGGTCTTGGCCATTTGGGGCCGCATAAGGATGAGGGCGCAGAGGACGCAGGGCCGCTGGAGGCGCAGGTAACGAAGCTGGGGTGCAGTGGGGCCGCGGCGGGGCTTCTTCCGGGACCCGTGCTGAATGGAGAGGACCGAGGCTACACCGAGCCGCGGCTCCTAGCGGCGGGGCCGCTGCCGGAGCTGCAGCTGCCAGGCAAGGATGTGTGGAACCCGGGCAGCGCAGGGAAGCTGAGCGCCTTCGGGCCCCAGTACTACCGGGGCCGGGGATGAGTTAGCGAGGGCCGCCGCGGGGGCCAATTCCGACTGCTGCAGGCCAAGGCGACGACCGCCGCCGGCCCGCCCCTTCCTTGCAGAAGCCGCTAGCTCCTTTCCGCAATCGCCTGCCTGCGCTGTCGGCCCTGGAGACCATGAGGTTCCGCATCTACAAGCGGAAGGTGCTGATCCTGACGCTCGTGGTGGCCGCCTGCGGCTTCGTCCTCTGGAGCAGCAATGGGCGACAAAGGAAGAACGAGGCCCTCGCCCCGCCACTGCTGGACGCTGAGCCAGCGCGGGGTGCGGGTGGCCGGGGCGGGGACCATCTCGCCGTGTCTGTAGGCATCCGCCGGGTCTCCAATGAGTCGGCTGCTCCTTTGGTCGCGGCGGCCCCACAACCCGAAGCGGACAACCTCACGCTGCGGTACCGGTCCCTGGTGTACCAGCTGAACTTTGACCAGACGCTGAGGAATGTAGATAAGGCCGGCTCCTGGACTCCCCGAGAGCTAGTGCTGGTGGTTCAGGTGCATAACCGGCCGGATTACCTCAAACTGCTGCTGGACTCACTTCGAAAAGCCCAGGGCATTGACAACGTCCTCGTTATCTTTAGTCATGACTTCTGGTCGACAGAGATCAATCACCTGATCGCTGGGGTCGATTTCTGTCCGGTTCTGCAGGTGTTCTTTCCTTTTAGCATTCAGTTGTACCCCAACGAGTTTCCTGGCAGTGACCCCAGAGATTGCCCAAGAGATCTGGAGAAGAATGCAGCTTTGAAGATGGGATGCATTAATGCTGAGTATCCTGATTCCTTTGGCCATTATAGAGAGGCCAAGTTCTCCCAAACCAAACACCATTGGTGGTGGAAGCTGCATTTTGTATGGGAAAGGGTCAAAGTTCTTCGAGACTATGCTGGCCTCATACTTTTCCTAGAGGAGGACCACTACTTAGCCCCAGACTTTTACCACGTCTTCAAAAAGATGTGGAAATTAAAGCAGCAGGAGTGTCCTGAGTGTGATGTTCTCTCCCTGGGGACCTATACTGCTAGTCGCAGTTTCTATGGCATTGCCGACAAGGTAGATGTGAAAACTTGGAAATCCACAGAGCACAATATGGGTCTAGCCCTGACTCCCGACGCATATCAGAAACTGATTGAATGCACAGACACTTTCTGTACTTACGATGATTATAACTGGGACTGGACTCTTCAATATTTGACTGTATCTTGTCTTCCAAAATTCTGGAAAGTGCTGGTTCCTCAAGTACCTAGGATTTTTCATGCTGGAGACTGTGGTATGCACCACAAGAAAACCTGTAGACCATTCACCCAGAGTGCCCAAATTGAGTCACTCTTAAATAATAACAAACAGTACTTGTTTCCAGAAACTCTAATGATCAGTGAGAAGTTTATGGCAGCCCTTTCCCCACCTAGGAAAAATGGAGGGTGGGGAGATATTAGGGACCATGAACTCTGTAAAAGTTATAGAAGACTGCAGTGAAAAATCACAATTACAATAATAGCAAAAGTGACAGTCTTCTATTTTTGATATTTGCCCAAACAAGATAGACAGTTGAATAAGAGTTTAGGGACTGGTTTCTGCTTTAATACAAACAAAAAAATCTTGTAAAAGGTGTCCAAATATAGTAATCTTTTCCTTTTATGTCTGATTAAGATTTAAAACACAAGTTTTCATTTTGGGAGTTGGGTTTGAAAGCTCAATCTGTATCTGCTAAAGGTCATCATTATTGTGAGAGAAGAGGTGAAATTTAAATTGCATCTATCTTTTTATCTGGAACTTTGTACACTTTTCCACTTTCAAAACTTATTTTAAGTACAGCAAAATTTATTTTAAATTGTCATGGCAGTAAAAAGTATTACAATGAAATGTTAGAGTATTAATGGAACAAGCCCAGTTTCACTTTGGACAGTTATTAGGAAGGGATTGCTTCACTGGTTTTATAATTCAAAAATTCGTTTGTTAAACACCTTGTCAAAAACAGTCATTTTCAGTATTACAGATTCCTGTATTATTGTGTTAGGATTTGCCTGTGCTTTAGAACATTCATAGAACACACTTTCTTTTGGAATGTATTTGATAAGAACGTTTAAACACTGTTTTCACCTCAATGTAGAAATACAGTGGTTTTCTTTTTTCTTTTAGTGCTGCCAAAATAAAATACTCATTTTTTGCATAAAAAGGTTCCTAATCATTTTGCAGAATAAATTTTGTATACTATTTACACCAAAATTCATTAAAGACATTCTTGAAATTTTAAAGTTAGCATTTCCTTTTCATATTTACTATCTGTACATTATAGAACTGAATTGGAACTAAAACCCAGCCCTTGCCAACTTGTATCATATACACACACACATTTATTTTCTGTGACATGTATTCCCGTTAGAAAAAACTAGCGTTCAAATTAGCCAGGCAGAGGTAATAAACAATAAAATCTGCTGTGTAAGTGAAATATAGCCAGAAATAATACAAAGTTCAGTCATGCCAAAACAAAACATGTTCTAGTACCTTTATTTAACCAAATCATACTTTAAAAGGACAGACACAGTAAATAATAGGAAACAGGCTTAAAATTTACTCTACATTTAATGTAGAAGTTTCCCTTAACAGCATACAATTGAATTCAACCAAAAATTACTCAGAGCAATATCTGTGTAGCTATTACAATTAGTCATTTCAATTTAAGAAAACTTAAGTGGACAGTTTCAAAATTATTGCATCAAATTAAGATTCATATTACGGTTGAAAAATGGATATGGTCATTTAAGTTGGGGCAAATAGTTCTCTTGTTTTATGAGCTACATTTATTCTGCCCTCAGCCCAGTCTGGTTTCACATTTTATCAGGATTATAAATGTAAATCAAGATGAATTGCCAGAATTTGTACCAATTTTTGGTACTCTAATCTGACCTCCCAGTTCAAAGAACTAAAGATATTAGGTAATCTCCATGAATAAGGTAAGGTCAGAGGTTTAAATTGGTAGCTGTTTCTGGAACGTATAGATCAGCTCAAGGCCTTTGGGGCCAGGGATTAGGTCAACAGATATTTTCCTTTTACATTTTCTTTCATGCTACCCTAAAAAAATTTGTGAGAAACTAATCTATTAGGATTTTCTTCTGGCCTCAAAAATAGTATTCCACAAAATAATAGCCACAGATACATTATCTGCTGTCCTCTTTTAGTTATTATAAAACAAATTGATTAGAAAACACTTGTTGACAATTTTCCCGTTGGAGCAAATTTCCAGGTTTTTTAATTGTCCTGTTTTAAAATTCATAAATGTACTTTGTAAGACCAAGAGGTGTTTTAATACTGTACTAGTAACTTCCAAAAAACTCTAAAAAAACAAATTTTCAAAGTACTAAATAACTTGTATCATATACACACATTAATTTTCTGTGACAGGAAGAGTAAAATAGAGTTGAAGCAAAAATACTGAATTTCATTCAGTATTTGTACTGTAATTGTTTGAATCATTAATTTTGGTTAGTAAAGTTCTGAAGAGCTCTATTTCAAGAATAAATATGTCCTATTCAGTAAGACTTCTAAACAGTTTGAGATTCTACCTACCCCCCAGACTCATATTTCTAGTTAATTGTATGCTTGAGAATTTTTGTGACAGACACAACTTAAATATTTCAAAATTCTATGAAAGTAATGGTAAACAAGAGGCCGAAAACAACTCAGAAGTAAATATATACAGATTGTATTAAAACTAAATGTTTAATTAGAAAAAATATACATCAGAGGAATCACAAAACTTATGTCTCTAATTTAGGAAACTGTATAAACTGTATATGTAAAAACAAATACCTCCAGTTTCCCCATTAGAATCAAAATTGCAAATTTCAATTTCTTGAATACTTTCAGTTTAAGATAGTAATCAGAAATAGAATCTATTTTAAGTCCCCAAATTTTTTTACTCTTAAATTCTAAAATTATATAGAATTAATCCAAGTCATATAGCAAAGAATTCTGAAAACTGAATGTGCAATGAGTCACATGATCTTTAATAATCTGCATACTACCATCCTGCATGTTGGTTTCTTTGATGTGGTCAAAACCATATATACTGTGAACTGATAAGGAAGATAGGTGATTTCCATCTACTTCTTTCTCTTCAGTTATTACTGCTTCTTTTAAATGATCTTTTTCCTTGCTTGAGTAAACAGCATCTTTTTTTTTCATAAATTCAGATTCCATTTTTGACTCAGGGTGCTGAGACTTTCCACATAGCATTTGAGAAACATCAAGAGACTCTTCTTGCAAGTGTGCAACTGAACCACAACCATCTGTTTCTACTAGAACTGCTATAGATGAATCAGAATCAGTTGTTGAGGTGGTAAGATGTTCTGTATTTTCTTTTTCAGTTAGATAACTTCCTTCATTGATTCTTTCTTCCTTTTCATGAAGCTGCTCAGAGTTACTACATTCTTGCAACTATGCCCGAGAAAAACAACAAATTAATAATTCTTTGAAACAAATAGAAAATTAAATTGTAGTATCCCCTGGACATTTTTTTTTTATAAAGTCATAAGGGAATAACCCTTGCAGAACTGCAGACAGGTTTCTTCCTCAAAGTCATCTTCCAGATGCTGCCAGTCATTACATTACTGACGATATAAACCTGGCAATAATTCTCTGATTAAACCCTTTCAATGACTCATCTCCCTCAGGATAAAATAATCCTGGCCTACAAACCCTTTAGCAGTCATTCTTACAAAGGCATTCTTAAATTTCTTGAATTTTCTTGAACTTCTGCGACCCTTCAGAGCCACTCTCCCCCCAATTCATATATGTCAAATCTGTTAGTTACTAAATTATTTCTGTGTCTGATACTGAAGACTATAAAAATAATCAAGCTTAAGATTCAACTAGGAAAAATGAACAAACTATAACTTAGTTCCCATGGTTTGAGAGTCAAAAAGACTTGTTTGTCCCTGGACTAACTTTCCAAATGTTAGTTTCTCTCTTTTCTTCATTGGACAGTTTTGGGATTAAATGGGATAACATGTGAAAATGAACTGCACAGTGTTTAGCACATAGTAAAATACATGTAAAAAAGTCTTTATTCCTCTTAACATCGCTCTCCCTAGCTTTTATGTACGTTTAGTTTACAGTTACGACATCAAGAATTAAGTTATTTCTTAGGCTTTAACCTGGTCCTAAAGTCACTATTTTATTAAATCCACCAAAATCCTTACCTTTGCATGAATTTGAATCTTATTATCAGTGACATGAAGAACTTCAATTAATGGTGGAGTTAGGGGTATTGCCTGTTTGAATGGAGAATTCAGGACCTCGGTAAGAAACTCATTAACATTTTCTTCATTGACAAACAACCTTTCCTAAAATAAAAAGAGAAATGAATACTCTGCTTTATAGGTCATCTTTGACACAGTTGCTATCTAAAAACAGCTCATAAGAGTTCTCACACGGTTCAAGATTATACTCTTCAAAGGTTTATTTTAATGTTATTCCTATGCTTTCTTGGCCAAAGAAAACAGTAGTGTGCACAGCAAGAACAGCAAGAGTACATACACATATGGGAAAAGACCCTAAAATGTCTTAGTTCCTTTTCTAGGTCTCTATTAAATCTGAGGTATGTTTCCTCTCCTAGATAATCTTACAAATGGTATTTTCTTTTGTTTCCCTCTTAATATTTTATAAGAATAACATCACCTCTAAGGCTATAATGCAGTGCCAGCTATAAAATGTAATTCAATTTTATAACACTTCTTAATGAGTCAGCTAAGAAATATACATGACAGGATCTACTCAAATTTTGTGTGACTGGTTTGCCTTTTAGTTCTTGGCTAGGTAAGAGCCAAGAATAATATTTAAGAGAAGTATATTCTATTTTTAAGCAATGAGATAATGCAGTGTGACACCAGCATATAGCTACTTATGAGAATGAGGTAGATTTCCAAACTATTAGGAAAAGTAAAATTTCTTTCAAAAAATTCCAAAGCAATTTGTTTATATTCACGTCAAGTGAGTATAGATGTATAGTTAGGGTGTTGAAGAAATATCCGTATTTAAAATTCCACTGTTGCCCAAAATAAAAGTATTTTCTTCTGTACTTTCATATAAATAAATTTTATAATTACAAATAAAAACAGTTCATTATTTGGTCTAAATAGAGGAGGAAACAAGAAAGAGAATTTTCAAGTTTTCTTCTATTAAACAGTATTTGAACTTGAGAACAGCAACCAAACAAAAACGAACTTTGGGAACAGAAAAATTTTACTTTTGGAGTACTTTGCCTTGCTATTATTTGAAGGTCCGGAATAACACTGTATTATAGAAACATTCCCATCAAGCATTTCTAAGTTTCATGTCTCTGGAAAAGACTTACACATTAATTGCAAAAAGTACACCAAATAGTTTAGTCTTTAGTTAACCCAAGGAAAAATAATATATAATGGAAATGGTTAAGATTAAAATATAAACAATTTGCCTAACACTGTCTTCACATTCTAATGACAGATTTTACTATCAAAGATACTGAATTCAGTGGTCCTAAAGCTTTAAGAAAATTCCTAGTGGTTATTTAAGGCTTATATAAGTATATTTTGTATTTGTTTATGGGTAAAGTAACAATTCTGACCTTGACAAATCCACCTTTTTACATGATAATTGTTTTCATATAATGCATATGATATAATCATGATATAGTATCTGTCTACTCACTCACTACTCTTGTGATTTTTAAAAATTTTACTTTAATATTGAGCCTGATCCAGTGACAGTGAAATGTAAAGAAAAAAATTGATTATGGTTCTATCAGCTTTAGCAAATGTGATGATTAACAAAGAAATTATAGATCTATTTCAGGATTCAAAGATATAAAACACAGTGGCCATAATCTCATTTTGGTCTAGTTTCTTTGCTGAAATAATGTTAGCATACTAGAAAACCTGATTAAAATACATTCTTTAGTATTCTCTCAACTGCTTGTCCACAAAGCTTTATTCCCTTATTGTGAGTTATTTTCACATTTATTAAAAGTTACAGGAAAACGACAGCCCTTTCCTAAATTTCCCCCTTCTACTGACATAAACAGATAGTCAATTTCCTATTCTATATTCTCACAAAGTATTTTACCTAGCCCTGGCTACTTATTTTACTAATTTTGGAGTGTTTCAAATTAACCACTTCTCACAGAAGATATTGCTCATAAAATATAAATGTACCTTATTAGCTAATTTCTAGAAAAATAATGAGAAGAAGTGAACATTTCTAGCAGGTTAAAGTCCCAAATTTTTACATTAAAAATTACTTTTTATTATATAATCTATGCAACTAGTGTTCTTCTAGGAATTAACCCTTGAATATGTTGAAAGGGCTTTGAAAAATTAACGTGTAACATTGATACAAACCTCAATCAAAACCACAAATTAACTGTTCATTTACAAGTTTAAGAAGTTCTTAGAACTTCAAATTTTAAGTTTTTTCAATTTTTGCCAATATTACTGCAGTATGAATCTGAAATTCAAGAACCTCAAACACCTAAAAAATATAGTAGCAACTACAATAATACATACTAAATTATTCATCAAGATTATAGCCTAAGCAAATTAGGTAATGCTCAGCCCAGTTCTAGAGTATTTGTCAAGAAGAGGTGTAACAGATGTAGGTGCAGTACAGTTTGATGTTTATATTATATTGTTAAATGTCAGCCATTGTGCCAAATACTAGCAGAGACCTAAAGATAATTAAAACACGCAAAAAGAGGTAATTTTAATGTAATATAATGCCCACCTAAAGATAACCCCACCAACAATCAGCGACTAAAATCAAGCAGCACTATATGGTCCAAAGGGTAAGGGATTTGGATTCACACCTGGTTTTGAGTTTGTTTTCCTACACAAGAACTGTGGCACTGGCTAAGATACTTTTGCTCTCCGCAAGTAAATTACTTACTTTCTACGGTAGGACAAAGTATTTGCCAACTTAAAATATATGGCTATTAACGGAGAGCCTCTTAAATCTATTTGAGTCATAAACCCCTTTGAGAATATCACTAAAGTTATAGCCCTTCTTCCTAGCAGAAAGCACCGTTAACTTTTTGCATAGGTTTAGAGGTCTGTGGATCCTGGGAATCCATTCATGTCTTCCTTCAGAGTCAATGGATTCCAGGGAAACAACTGTATTAAAGGCAATTTTGAAGACTTGAAAACCATCCATCAGAGGGGATGCGTGTTTTTATTCTTCCCAATACGCGTTTAAGGCGCACTGACATTTTGCATCACGTGTATCAATTTCGAAAGAAGTTATATAATGGAAAATGCTTTGTTTAGGATGAGCTGAGAGGATGCGTGTAATAGCAGATGTAAAAAGTGGGATGGAATATTTCAAATATTAAGGATCTAGAAAGAACTGTTACCTCCAAAGAATCGTTGTTTAAACCATAATACCACTCTCTCCACTGTCCATAGCACTCTGCAGATTTGGCCAGTTCTATCACTGCATTGTTTGAAGAAATGCTAACCACTGGTTCTTTGGTACTCAATTTATTCTCTGAAGCAAATTGCAAAAAGAAGGAATAATAAACTAAGTCTTCGGTGAAAAAGCACAATTTGTACCAGAGGGGAGTCACAACTCCTTGAAGACTTTGCGGCTGGATCCGAGGAACTTTAATTAGCAGCGTCAAGCATACTTCATCCTGATTACACTGCAAAGGAGGGCACAAGGGTTCCCTGCTGTGGGCCCCGAGATCACCCATGGCTGGATTAGAAGGCTCGATGCTCATGCCTTCCCCGGCCACGTGCGTCTCAACGCTGAGATCTCTGGGCGCACTCCTTCTTGCGGCAGAAGACCCTCTGTCAAGGTCCCTGGATGAAGTACAAGGGGAGCCTCCGCCACTGTCCCGAGGTGAGCTCCCTGTTTCGGGTATTGGTTTCTCCCCGATGCCCGCTGTCGACACCGCTTGCCTGCCGAAGTCGCGCTCCTCCAGTACGGAGACGAGCTCCTCCCCGGTGGCGACCGGGGTCGTGATCCTGGCGTCCGCAGCCCCAGTTCGGCTGGGATCCGAGACTCCGTCTCCTGCGCGAACCCCCGCGGGGCTTGCCTCCCCCTCACAAGCGGAAGCGCAGGCCGCGCCGTCAGTTCCGGACCGGTCGGCCGACTCTTCCGGCGCCGCAGTGGGCTCCCCGCGCACCGCGGACAGGGCGACCGGCAGCGTGACCACCAGCTGCCGCCGGCCCTTGTTGAACTGCGCCTTTCCGCGGCTGTCGTCCACCGGGTACGGGAGCGAGAGCCGCAGGCGGTAGTCGGGTTTTCTCGAATCGAGGCACAGTAGCTTTCCCGTCACCTCCAGCGCCGCCTGCTCCGCCGAGCGCAACAACGGCAGCTCGATGGTGACCACCAGCTCCTGGGGCACCGTGCTGGGGGCCGAGTCCCGGGAGCAGCGGTAATCCTGGAGGTCCACGTGGTGGCGCTGCACCACGCTGTAGCGAGGCTCGGTGGGGGCGGGCGGTGGGACCGCCTCTGGAGTGGAGGGCGCCCGGGGCTCGGGGCCCACAGAGTTCCTGGTGGCCGCCGGGCACCGGTAGGGGTAGGGAAAATCTGGAAGAGGGCTCTCCAGGTCCCCCTCGGGCCGGGTCGGGACGCCCCCGGGCAGGGGCGTTCGCAGCACGGCGGCCTCCGGAGTCCCCTTATACTTGATCTTCAGGGTCTTGGCATTTCTGTGGTCTAACTTCACGCCGAACTGCTTCTCGACGGCTTCCAGGGCCATGGCGTCCAGCATTTGGCGGAAGCGCTCGTGGCGCCGAGCCAACTCGAGCGCATCTGGGTGGAAGACCACGTCGTAGACCGTGTAGCGGGTGCTCCGCGGCCCCGCATACTCGCGGCCAGGCGCCAGGCTGTAGGGCAGGGACCACCGGCTGCCGGCGGGCGCACTCGCGGAGCCTGGCTGACTGGTGGGTGCGCCCACCAGAGCGTTGCTGCACACGTTCACGAAGCAGCGCCGCGCCCCGTCCAAGCTGGTGCGCAGTACATGGCCCGGTTCCGGGTGCACGAACCGCACCTCGACTCCGCGCTCGCGCTCCAGCGCAGTGATCTCCTCCTCGTAGCGTCGGCGGTTCTCGGGGTCGGTGAGCTCCTCGGCGTACTCCGAGAACATTCGCCGGAACTTCGGGTCCTGAAAGGCGGAGGTGAGCCGCTGAACCTCCTCTCCGCTCAGGTCCAAGTCTTCCAGCGGCGAAGAGGCTGCCGCCTTAGCCATGCTGCCCCTTGGCCCCTAGCCCTCAGGCCGAGGACTATCAGTCCGACACCAGGTGGGTGGGACAGGCGGTGGAGTCGCAGGTCCGCAGAGAGGGAAGCGGCGGAGATCGGTAACCGCCAGAGAATTGCCTTGGGCAGCGCGTGCTCGTATCCATGGTGACACCAGTAACAGCCCGAAGGAGGGGCAGGAATTGGAATGGGATAGTGGAAATGCCAGAAATAGCATGTTTCTAAAAACCAACTACCCTACAGTCTATTTTTTAGATTCCTGTGCAGTGGTGTGGTTACTTTTGCGTTAGGGCAAGTATCATCATAATTGGCATAATTTCCAGCATGTTATCTCCTTCATTATTCAGAACACTTAAAGGTAGAACTGATCCCCATTTCACAGACAAAATGGGACCTGAGAAGTTACCTGACCAGGGTCACACAGCTAGTGTAGTCACAACTGTGATTCATACCTATGTTTATCTGCTTTTTTCACTTCACTAAACCGGTATTTCAAACTTTTGGACATTTTACTACACAGTTTGCCCTGTAACAACTCATTTGGGGCAAGAGATTGCAAATATAAGATACCACATATCACCCATCGAAATGGCAAAGTTCTTCTTTTTTTTTTTTTTTTTACAATTACTGTATTTCCTAGGAGTGGCAGAATTTAGTAAAACCTTTCTAGAGAGTAGTTGGTAGCTGTACAAAAAGCCTTTAAATCCAGCAATTCCAACTCAAGACAGCTTTATGATTCTAAAGGTTTGCGAATCTAAGAATTCAACAGTAGGACTGGTTGAGCAGATTTTGGTACAGCTATACAATGGAATTCTCTACAGCCATTCAAAGTGATGCTATTATCAAATATATGGTAGCTGAAGGAAACTACTTTGGTTGGTGAACACACAATAGAACATAAAAATGTCAGATGATAACGTACACCTGAAAATTATATGATTTTATTAACCAATTTTACACCAATTAATTTAAAAAAAGTGATGCTATAGAATATTTATTGACTAAGGTGGTTATTAATTAGTAGTTAAATCCAGCGATTATTTTTCTGTTCTCATTCTGTTGAAACTCATCAACATTTAACAATTGACATTGACATTACCTCAGTGACATTTCTAGGCTTTTTTCCTACCTCATCAGACACTTGACACTACATAGTCAGCTTTACAGTTTTTCAGCTTTTCAGCTTCTAAGTAGAAATGCCTCGAGGTTGGGACCCCATTTCTTCTCTGTTTACACTCTCCACAAATAAATTTATACTCACAAATACCAGATTATATATCAGGTTCTAAACTCCAGACTCCTATATCCATTTAGGTCTCCATTTGAATGATTTAATGCTTAAGCCCTTCAGGGTTGAAATGACCAAAAACAGGCTTGAAATGACCTGACTCCTCTCCTTTCCCAGTTTCTGCCCTCATCTTACACTCTTGTGGCAGCAAAGCTGGATACTTTAGCCTCAATGGCAGAACACGATAGCTCTTGTGTAGCCTGTACGCAGGCCTTTGAATCTCGAGAACTTAAATATCACTTCAGTGACTCTCTGTAACATGCTTCTCCCACCTCCTACACCCCATCTAAAATTGCCCACATCATTTTTATTTTCACCGTGGTTCGTATTTGGTATTTTCTTGGGTATGGCTTGCCCCATTTGAAGGTAAACATTAAGAAAGTGAGGACCTTGGCTTTCTGGTGTACCACTGGATTCCCCAGCACCTAGAACATTAGGCACTCATATTTAATGAGTGGATAAAGTACATTTAAGAAAAAAGCAAGTTTAGTGTTATGGTATGATCCCAGAATATTCTTATAGGAAAAAATATATGCAGAGAAAAATCTGGAAGGATATATAATATTAACAGATTATTTCTGGTGATGGAATTGCAGGGCATTAAAACTTTTTTCTTTATGATTATTGGTATTTCCTAATTTTTCTACTATGAACTTGTTTAATAAGTTTAAAAACACCGTATCATTTAGGGCTTAGATTTAATCTGGAATGGCTGAGGCATAAAGATGAATTCAGCTCTTTGGGGAAAGAGTGTGGACTTGAATAAAAGCTCCCATGCCCCAAACAAATGATCTCTTGCCTAAAATTTATCCCTTGAAGAAAGGCTATCCTTATTAAATTATGAATGCCTTTTGAGGGAGGGCTGAGTATTAAAGCCCTTATCAGTTATTAACCCATTAGTGCAAACTACTTTATCTTATCTTTCCACAAACACTGCATGCCAGCAAGGACACAACTCTGTTGGAAAGTAGAGATTCAGGGATGGTCTGAGACCTACTGACTTAAGTGGGTTCTCCATTCTGCAATTCCTGGGACTTCCTGTGGTTTCCCAACAGGGAGACCAACTGTTGCTTTTCTCATGGTAGAGAAATCTTACCCACATCCATCTTGTGTGATGTACCTCATACCCAGATTTCTGTGGTGAGGTCAGCCATGTTTCATCAGATTAAACACCAATCACGGAGCATACCACCTCTCTGTTTTTACCCAAAGCAGAAGCCCAGGATACCCTCACAGTGCTACTTTTCATTTACAGACAGTGCTGATCCCCACCTGGTTCTAGTTCCTGTCTTATTCCAATACTTATTGCCTGGTCCGGCCTCTTATCTGCTTTTAAATGCCTTGCTTCATCTCACTCCACCTTGCTAACCCCTAAATGCACCCTATCTTTCTAGCCATTATCTGTGTTCCTAAGGTCTGCAAAAGCTCATCTTATGGAAGCAATTATTTGTTAAATGAATGAGTTAATGAGTGATAGGACACCTCGTATCCAATTTCCATTTATAACTTTCTGCCCATCATCTTTCATATTTAGCTCTATGGTTCTCAGAATTGGACCAACAACCTTGCCATGTCTTATTTTGCTGCCACTTTCAAGGTCCAAATTGTAAATTTTTCCAAACAATCCACTGACTTTTGGACTTATGTCTTGATATCATCTTCAGTTTTCCCCGGCTATTCTTGCAATTCAAATTACATTTTGCTCTTCTAACATCGGGCTTCTTCTAATCTCCCCAGATTTTCCATCCTTAAACCCATCTTAAGTTGCCACTTCATCCTATCTGCTAATCACTTTATCTACATTCATAAGAAATTTCTTGAGGCATTTCCCCTTCAATATGTCATTTATTTTTTATCAGCATTTTTTCCCGAAAAAGCTAATTTTCACTAAAAGAAATATCTTCCATTCTAGGCTCTTTGCAATATTACGGTTACACCTACATTTGAAACATTCTTTGTACCTCTAACAACTTCCTGTCATTCAGATTCATTTCTGGGCTGTTGTTGCTAGCCATAAACTAAAAGTAAGGGAATGGTGTTGAGCGACTACACCTAAAATAACAAAACATGGAACCTTGAACGTGCCTGATCTCATCTGACCTCAGAAGCTAAGCAGGGTCGAGCCTGGTTAGTACTTCGATGGGAGACCACTTAGGAATGCTAGGTGCTGTAGGCTTAAAAAAATAAAATAAAATAAAATAAAAACATGTCTTTGAAATGTAAAAACTAGAGACTGTGTTTTTCAATGCCTAATGCTAAAAGACAATTATGTACTAAGTATCACAATAATATCCTGAAACAAAGGTCTTCACTATCAGAATAGATTCTGTGATTTGAAATTTAAACAGTTTGAAAATTGTTGAATATACTGTTAAGATTCGTGTTAAAAACGTAAATTAGACTAAAACGATTCAAATATTTTAAATGTTTTTCTTAAAATTAACTTTAGCAAATGACAAGTATAGAAATAATGAAACTTCAGTTTTTAAGCATAAATGTATAGATTATAGCTTTATATTTTTCATTTTTCTTAGACTGCAGAAAATATTTTTCCTATAAAACTTTGTAAAGTACACCACCACATTTATAACTTAATATCAAAATTTCATAAAATACAAATTTAAAAAGAACATTCTCGAGTTTACCATAATTTTATTGTAACTTAATATCCAACTTACGTAAAATATAAAATTAAGCATAAAATGGAATTTTGTTTCTTCAGATGGTCTTTAAGAATCTCAAAAACCTTGAAGTTTGCTGAAAATAGAAAATATTCATACAATTAAACATTTTGGAAATCTTAAGTTATTATACATTTCTTAATACTTAGTTTTAGTTAATTTAAAAAATAGGTCAACACATGCATCTTGTTCCAAATTGAAAAGGTGACACAGATAAAAATAAGTTGGTCTCACACTCTATTTCTACTCCCCAGAAGCAACTGTATATCTTTATTAAGATAGTCAAATCATATATATGCATGCATGTATATATATGCATGTATAAAAACATACACAAATGGCAGAATACTATGAACACTATTCTACACCTTTTTTCAATTAGTAATAAATATAATTTTTCTAACTAATCCTTTAAAGCTTTAAAATTTAAGTAAATTAAGAAAGTTCTGAATAAGTATATACATTTAAATGGATATACATTTAAACTGTTTTGTTATTACAAAAACTACAATAAAAATGGCCATACCTACATTTGTGTATAAGCCCAAGTACACCCGCAGGATAAATTCCTAGAAATGGAATTGCTAGTGTATGCAGTTTAGGTCTCTTAAGAAATCTTGTCAAATTGCCCTCCATAAAGGTTTTTACCATTTTTTATTGACCAACTATGTATGAGAATGGGAATTTCTTCACTACATCACCAATAGTGTTTTTAAATAAAACAGCTGTAATTGAGAGTACACGTTGAAACCATTTTAACTTTATCTTTGACTACATTTCTGTGATTAACTCTACAATATGATTTCACAAGTATTCTAACAAAATATATCTTAGAAACTAAACAGGAAGACCAAATTATTCCACTATATCTTGAAAATTTTTTTTTCTCAAAAATAAAAATGCACCAACTTGTTTGATTAATCACTGAAAAGATTCCTCAAATTATCAGTACTAAATTATAGTTTGGAAATTATGCCAAGGCTTTTTAGCATCTCAGTCCACAGAAGATAAAGGAAAAAACTATATCAATTCAACAAACAGTATCAACTGCAAGTCAAGTACTGTTGTGCCAGAAACTTTTTAGAGGCACATAAGTGACTTCTAATATAGAGTATTAAGAATTATCATAGAAATCTTTATTAAGTGCTTAAAATACAAAACACTTCTGCATGGCAATTAGGGAACATTACAAGAAGTATAACTGAAGTGTCTTGTGTGTCATAATAAATCAGTTAATTTCCTATTGTGGTTTATTTACTTATATTCCAGCTCTTTAAAAAAATATATAAAATGGTTTGCAGAGATAGATTCTGCAGCTACAGAGATGGGGTGCACATTGGCTGTGCTTCCTAGCAACTAAATGGAAGGGTGTCTATTAGATTTACAGTCTCCCTAAGATAAACATAAACAGTTGCTTGGGACAGATTTCTTTTGTCCTAAGACCTGCTTAAAGTTCCTAGTACTGGTTTTTATAGCAGGGTAAGTTGTATACCAAATCTCAGTTCAGTAAAAGTCAATCAGAAGGTGGATAAAATATGCTCTGGGCAGAGGTCACTCAGTCCCAGGGTCACAAAATCAAATGTCCTCAGAGGCATCCAGGTGTTGACAAAAGTGTGTGGTGAAACTGGAAAAAAGTGTCTGTCCTTACCTAAAGGCATTCCAAATCAATTATTTTATTATTTTTAGGATTCAGTGTGGGCTAGGTAAAGTCAGATATGTGTCAGACTTATGGAATAGAGACTAGAATATCTGTGACCTTTATGAGAGCATCTGGTTATAGTCTAAAAACTAAGCAGTGAGAATTGAATATATGTCAAATGAGTGAATCCAAGAATAAAACTTAGAATATCTCATAAAGTGAATGAACTTCAATCTTCCATGAGTATTGAGCAGCAAGAATAATGCATAATTTTTTTTTAAGAAATACATATAAGAAACTTAATCATGGGTTTAGGGTTAGGAAGCAAAGGTATTTTTCAAGTTTGTACTTTTAAACTTGTTTGAAATTTGTCATGTAATTGTGTTGACTTTTACTTGAATAAATATGTTAATTGCCAAAAAATAAAGACCAATGGGCTTTGTGTTCAAGATTATGTTCTCTAAAAAGGAACCAGGAGGCAGTAATTTGGTTACTTGTTCTTAACAGGAAGTAGGAACTTTTCAAAATATGTTTCATTAAATGACAAGATCTCATGTAAGAATGCCTAAATCCAAGGGAAATAGCATCAGAATGCATATTCATGGGCCCTACAACTAGAGAGCCTTTTGTAAATGAGGGGTGGGATCCTGTAACTTAACATTTTTAACAAGGACCCAGAGGCTTCTGAAGCAGGTGGTCTATAGATCACCTTCTGAAAACTGCTACCTAAAAGGTGATTATTCTTTCTTTTTCCTCCAAGACTTCTCCCCAGCTCCTCTCACCACAACCACACCCAGCTCTCCCCAACTTCTTTGCTGCCAATTTGAAGCAGATTACCTAAGTTTTGAGAATCAACCAGATGGAGGGCAGGACTGACCTCTCAGAATAATAACATCAGGAGTCAGTCTATAAGGGAACTAGCCCAGCCTCACAGCTGCTCTGAGATTTCCCTCAGAAAACAGTTCTTGATCTATTTCATCACAAATGTGCCATAAGTACATACAATTCTATGTCACACAGCATGACCAAAATAATTTCAGCCTAGAACATTCCAATGGGAAATTGCAGACATTTTTAAAAACCTAAACACACCTACAGAACATCTATCTGATTTACAGTAATGTAACACCAGAGACCGCTCCTTGTAGCTGTTTCTGAGGGTACACTTACCTATCTTCTACTGTCTTATTGGAGGGATAAAAAACTTTGAATGAAAATCCACTTCTTGGAAAAGAGCCCTTTGGGGAGAAAAATGCCTGTGAGTGAATATTCAACTTTTATAAAAGAATCCTTATTTTTAAAATCAAATTCCTTGGTCATGACTTTATAAAGTTACAAGATGTGACTATAAAGTGGTGAGACAGGTTTTTGCCTGATCTTTACAGAGAGAAGGTAATACTATAAAATATCTCCACTTGAAGGAAATATTCATTTAAATTGGCTAGATTGTCTTATACTAACATATATGATTAGAAATGCTTAGGAGTAGCTCTAAGTATAAGAAATAAACAGTATTGTATGATGCTAAATATTCATATAAGACAAACGTGTTCAAGAAATCTTTCCTGTACCTCTCCTCAGTGAAAAATCCTGCCCCATCAATGGGCCCCCAAAGCAACCAAACAGTAATCATACATACAACTGTCTGTCCACTATTAAACTCTAGAGCAGAGACTATATCTTATCAGTCTTTGGGTCCCTGGCATTAACTCAATGTCTTTAATATGAATATCAAGAAAAGATGAAGCAATGTCAAAGACAAGTTTTAGGCTTGCCCAAAAGGTATAAATAAGGTAAGAAAGATATAATGATAGTATAGGAGGTGGTTTACTCAACCTATAGGATGAAAAGGTGGAAAAATTTGGAAATCAGATGTTTTCAAATAAAGCATTAACTATGAGAACACCCAAACTGTTAAATTTAAATAAGGAAATAACCTCACTGTGAAAGAATATTGGAATGTGAATAAAGAGTCTGAAAATCAGGCCACAAATTTCAAACAATAAAACCAAATCAGTTGATTACGCTCATCCTCAGAGTAGTTCTCAACCAAGGACAATTTTGGCCCCTACTGGACATTTGGCAAAAATCCTGTGACATTTTCGATTGCTACTGGCATCTAGTGGATGGAAGGCAGGGGCTGCTGAACATCTTACAATGCACAGGACAGTGTTCCGCAACAAAGGGTTATTTAGTTAGTCCATATTGTCAATAGTTCTGTGGCTGACAAACCCTATCTTAGAGGAAGTTGGACATAATAAATGTGTGTTTGAGAAAAGCAGTAACCAATAGTAAGGCACACTGTTTCTAGAAATGACCTAGATAAAACAAAGTGGTAAGGTCTAAAATGCGCAATCAAGGTAGCAAACAGCATAAAATCCCTAGAGAAGATATTTTGTTTGACATCAACATTTACGTGGTATTTATTCCCCAAATTTAAAAAGTGAATCATATTCTGTAGAAATTCTGAAGTAACTTCAAGATTCTGAAGCAATTTCAAAGGTCAGCATAAAAATAAAATAATGTGTGCCAATAAGAATTTTCATATTCATCAGGCGTAGATTTTTGGGAATTGGGCAATTTCCAAAACCCAAAATTCTCAAAGGACAAGTACCGTTAATATGTTTAAAGAGAATGAGATACAGGCTCTGAAAGCAAGTCCCAGAAACGAATTCCAAAGTAAGTTACTTTGAAGGGGAAATACTCGTCTGAATTTATAAGCTTTGGTGTTTTTTGCTTGTTTGTTTTTTAAGAAAAAGTTACAATACTTTATAGTCACATGCTATACTGAAAGTTTGGGAACTTTCTGTATATACTAAATTCAATGTTTCATTAATAGTATATTATTATTCCAACAGTAATTAAATACAAAATTTAAATTTAAAGAAATAACACTCTAATCTTGAGAAGCTACAACTATATGTTAACTACATTCTTACAGGATTTATGCAGAGGCATTCCGTATTGGTCAAAGTGAAAGGATCATATTTATCTGCGATGACAAGTAGATCAGGCACAGGGTACACTCTCAAAGCGTAGTCATATGCCCAGTACACTGGAGAGACATATAGGGGTAGAGGAGTCAGGTGTCCTTGGGATAAGATAGTCTTTACAAACTAAAAAGAATGATACAAAATAAACTTTAGTTCATTTGTTAAAGTTAAAACAGCTAACAATTTCAAATTAAATATTGATTATGCAGAGTACTTAAAATTTTAAGAAATAATTAGGAGAACTTTAAATCGTAGAGCTTTGGGAAACATGGTTATGAAAAGAAATAAACTATCCTAGATTAAGTAAAAATCTAAGAGTTTTCATTTAATACCATATACCATAAAAGCTGCTCCCCCAATAGTCATATTGGAGCAACTGTACTTATACCTGTGTAATAAACTCATTTACTAATTCTGCTCACCTAAAAATTATTCCATATCTTGAGTAATGCCAAGAATAGAACTTTAGCCTACATAAGTTTTAAATATAAAATACAGAAAATACTCGGTATGATCTACTTCCATACTTCTCAAAGGGGGGGTACATGTAAGCAGATATTGATAATTATATGTCAGAGAGCCTTGAAGCTACAAGATAAATACTACACATCTTCTGATGTGGACACATCACAGGAAACATTTAATAAACATGATATATGAACATTTTATTAAAAATATACATATATTTTAAAGTACAATGTTAAGATTTATGAGTTTTAAAAGCAAAACAGGAAGCATCAAAGAAATTTCCTGTTCATTCTGGGATTTCCTTCACCCATTAGGGGATATTTCAGTGAGAAAGCTGAGAAATTGACTAAGTTAACAAAAATTAACGTACTTACAAACATGTTCAAATTATTGTGAACCATAAATAAACAAAAGGGAAAATTAAGGGGCTTAACAAAATTGTATGTAATGCAACATTCAACTTACATGATTAGGAATATCCAAATTGCTACTAGGAAAATGAACACAGTTTCTGCACATTTTATTCACTAAGTCTTCACGAAAGACAATAATTTCTTGTGTACAAAACTGAATTCTGAAATGAAAATAGCTGAATTTGACTTCATCAGGAAAAAATGTGAGGTAATTTAGAAGGCAAAATACTTCAGAGTACAAAGCCATTCCCACTTCCCATTGTTTATCACAGCAAAAATTCAACTGGAATTTATCTACTCATCCATTCTACAATAATTTATTAAGCTCTTAATATGTGATTGGTACTAATTTAGGAATGAGTGAACAAAACAAAAAGATCCCAGCCCTCATGCAGCTTACATTCTAATGAGGAGGATTGTCAGAGAAAAACTATAAACATGATAATTCTGTAGTATATTGGAAGATTATTACAGGTATGGGAAAAAGAAAAAGGCTAACTGGGATCATATGTGGGTAGAGAAGGTCTAGAAGGCTGGAATATTAAGATGATTAGAACAGGAAGGGCTCATAATGAAGTTTGATTTGTGTACAGACTTGATGGAAGTAAGAGAGTTAGGCAGATAGAGGAAGAACACTGCAGGCAGAGGGAACATGTATAGCAGAAGCACTAAGACAGAGCATGCCTGGCACATCTGAGAAACAGAAAGGAAGCTGTAGTGACTGGAATAAATGAGGAGATGCAGCAAAGGAAATAGGAGGCACATCATGCAGGGCCCTACTGCAAGAATATTAGCTGTTACTGAATGACATGAGGGGCCTCATCTTTCAGCATCAGTTAGGGACCTTATGTTTTAAAGGATAACTCTGAAATAGTATTAAGAATAGACTATAGAAGGACAGGGGTAGAAGCTAGGCACCAACTAGGAGGCTACTCCAGTAATTCAGGATAGAGAAGATAGAGGGTTATAGAGGTGGAGGTGTAGAGAGGCAGCCAGATTCTGGATATATTTTGAAGTCTTCCTTCAAAATTTTGAAGGACTTCCTGAAAAACTGCATATGAGAGAAACACCAACGTTTTTGGTCTGAGTGACTGGCAGGATAAAGGTCCCATGAACTATGATGAGGAAGGCTACAGAACAGGTTGGGAGCTGACAGGGGAGGAGGAAGATCAGAAGTTCAGTCTGAAGTTGTCCATTAGACATCCGAGGGGAAATGATTGGTAGGCAAGCAGATACATGAGCTAGAGTTTGGGAGAAGGTTTGAGCCAGATATATACATTTGTGGGTTGTCAAACATAGATGGTATTTAAAGCCATAGGACTGGATAAGGTCACTGAAGGAGTGACTGTAGGCAGAAAAGAGGAGAACCAAGGGACTAAGGGTATTCCATCAGAAGAGCCTGTGATCATAGTGAGTGGCACATACAGTAAATGTGTATGTAATCTTTTTATTCTTCTATTCTCACTTTTCTTAAAGGATGTGTGATGACAATCTGTTTTTAAATCTCTATCCATTATTCAAGCTTCTAAATGCATCATTAGTCAATTATTTAAATATAGTTAAAGTATTTTCAAAGTTTTGAGAAACCTAAAATAAAGAGGAATTTTATGTTTATCCCATAACAGTCAAAATTCTGAGACAAATTTTAAGAATTAAATTAATTTTTAAATGAAAGAAAAAAGCATAATACAAAAGTCTAATATTTACCTGCAAGGATTAGTAGTAAAAACTGAAAATGGTATTCTTTGTCTGAATTCATTAGTGATGCTTTCAGCAAGTGGTGGCCTATAAAAACAATTTATGTGATGTATTTTTAAATTTTACAAAATTTTCATTACAAAAATTTGAATAGAACTTACCTTGGTAAGATGGAACCAAACCCAGGATCCTCTGGACCAGGTACAAATACAAAACGACTACTATAGCAAAAATCAACATAATTCACTTATTAAAAAATATTGCAACACTATCCAATTTTCTAAAAACAAGTTACTGCCTTTAATGAAATAATAAATTTAAAAGGTTTTTAAAATTTCATGCATTTTAGTAAATGAACTACTAAAAGTCTTCAAACACCATTCAATAGCCCTTCTGCAATGATGGACATGATGGACATGGAAATGTTCTGTATCTGCACTGTCCAAATACTGAGTGCTTGAACCATGTTTAGTGCTACTAAATTTTAAATTTTATTTAACTTTAAATTTAAAGAGACACATGTGGCCAGTGACTATCACATTGAAGAGTGCAACTCTAGACACTTAAGAATAATATCACCAAGAAATTCAAAATATGGTTGAAGTTATCATTTACCCTTTTAATACTTTTCACTATAAATCTCTAGTACGTAATATACATTATCATGATGTGAGGTTAATTTTATCTCTTAGCAGTAATAATTTTCTCAAATTTTTCTTTCATTCATTTCTTAATCACTGATCTCAAATGTAACATTCATTTTTTGTTTTAGAAACAAAATTGTTTAAATAAAAAATATTGTAGTAGAAATCATTACCTTTGGTGAATACTTGGATATTCACATATTATGTCTGCCAAAGTTTTTAGGGAATCTAAAATTTTAAAGGCATATTAAGTTTAATTTGCATATAATGCACATAAAAGTCAAATTACATTTGATTAGAACAACCCTGCATCTTTTGAATGAAATGAAAATATAGATTTCTTGTTAGTTTATATAAATATAGAAACACTTATTCAATAGACCCTCAATACCTTTCAAAGCTTGAACTTGATTTGTTCCATATGGTGCAGATGAAAAATTGCCACACAGAATAAAGCAGGTTGGAGGTACTGGTGAATAACCTAAAAATAAGAAAATAAATGAATATTACTTTTTTAGTCTAGAAATCAGGTTAAAAACACCATAAGTTGTTAGTAAAAACAATATTTTAATAACTTATTACTTAAAAGCAATAGTAATAACAGTTCCATTTACTGAACACTTATTATGTGCCAGGCCCTGCAATATCCCTAGAAGCTGAGAGCGATTATGTAACCTGCCCCAGGTACTGAGCTGTAACTTACACCCAGTTTTGTCAGACTCCAAAGCCCAAGCTCTTTTCTACTCTTATACTAAGGACTAATTTTTATTCATCATGAATACACACACACATACACATACATATTTACTTTTCAAATGTAAATATGTAAATCTTTAAGATAAACTCATTTTAAATATTTCATTGCTGAATCAAGGTTTTTTAAAAAAGAGACTATTCAGAAAGATATATATATATATATTTTAAAGAACTGAGTTTTAAAACATGACCCCTTGTAAGAGCTCAAAAGACAGGAAAAAAATGAAACCTACCGGAAAACATGGTGTGGAGTTTTTCCAACACTTCTACTTGGTCCAACCAAACATCAGATACGAACACAAACATGGCATCCTTATTCTCATCTTCCAGTTGTTTTAGTTTTGCAGAAGTCTTCACAGATGTATTAGAAGGCCCTCCAAAAAAATTAATATTTCCATAGTATGCCCTAGGTAATTATAACATAATCATTATCTTCTGTATCCTATTGGAGATAGTTTTCTAATAATTTTATAAATTTAAGTTTCTATCTAATGAGCTTATTTTCCCATCAGTGTAAACTAGTACCATGAAAATGTACTATTTGTAGTAAATGAATTTATTTAAATGTTCTGAAATGAGAACAGTCTATGGCCATGCCACCCTGAACAAGCCCAATCCTGTCTGATCTCAGAAGCTAAGCAGAGTTGGGCCTGGTTAGTACTTGGATGGGAGACCAACTAGGAAGCCCAAGTACTGTAGGCATAAAATTAAAAAAAAAAATTAAAAATAAATAAATAAATGAGAGAATACAGTAAGAAATAGTAGATAAAATTCTTAATAGGCTCTATCTGTGCCTTTTAAAATCAACTAAAGCAAATATTCAAATAAATAATTCCTATGTAGCTGAAAGAGAAATGGGTACTCAATCTGAACAATATCTAATAAGAGTGCTCAAAAAAAGTGCTAACCATTTTACCAAATGACTCCACTTCTAGTAATTTTTTCTAAGGAATTAAGGATGTCTACAAGGGCTAACCTACATCCCCAAATTGTGAATATTTGGACTAGCCCTTAGGGTAGAGGGCTTAGCACATTGTGAGCACTCAGACATGGTAGTTGTTATTGTTGCCACCAATTATACTTGGCCTTTTCAAAGGTATGATCTTCAAAAGCTTGTGTTCTTAGTGTGACCAGCACTTTCCCCTATATTACTTCAACAGGAAGAGGAGCTGTACTGCAAAGGTGGCCCTGCCAGTGGCCCTCAGTCAGGAAACAGGGCCTCTGCACCTGAATTTATATAGGTATCTAAGACTAAAATCTTAATCCTTACATTTCTTGAAATCTTTACCATTATCATAGAATCTCATGATCAGAAGGCAACTTTAATTCCTCCAGAGGTAGCAAACTCAAATGTTTACAGGCTTCAGGAAGGAAACACTAGATATCAAAAAAGCAGCCAGCTGAGGCTGACTAGGTATGAGCTAGGGTACACATATGCTCTGCCCAAACGAGGCCATCACTGTAGTAGAGTTGTAGCCAGGTGAGAATTCAGGCACCATGTTGTCAGATCTGATGGTTCAAGAGAAATCAGAAATCTAGACTTTTATGAAATCTATTTTAAATGTTGGAAACTGACAATGTGTTTGACTACCTCAAAGAGGAAAGAAAAGTCTGTAAATTACATTTAACCCACAACCCACTAGCTACAACTTTATAGCATCATTCAGCCTCTGCTCAAATGCCTCAAGACAGGGAACTCATTCCTCTCAGAACAGGTCCTTTTATAATAGCTCTGTTATGATTCTTTCACTTATGTTAAGAGCTATAGAATCTGCCTCTTGTAACTTTTACACAGTAAAATACAAATATAAGGACTTTATATATTAACATGGGAATTATATTCTTCTAAGTGTTTTCTTATCTGTTACCTCAGCTGAACTTCTCATCAACCCCATGTAGACAAGTAAAACAGGTAAACTGGAAATCTTTCCCAGTTAAAGCCAAAGTACAGTGATGTTATCAGAACTAATCTGTTGTCAGTCCACTAGTTTTCAGTTACATATAATGCCCTATCTTCTCACTCCTGTTTTCCATTGCTTTGCATTCTGACATAGAGCCTGAGGCCTTTTAATAATTGAGATATGATATACTATCTTATATTCATTATTGCCAGTATTACAAAATTCCTACAGTGTTTAAGTCCAACATTTTTATACCTAGTAGTATTAGAGGGTTCAGTGGGTGGAAATCCAAAGGCATTGACATGAAACACCTGATCTTCAAACCAACCTGAAAAAAGCAAGTAACAAATCAGTTTCATTTGTGCAATTCTCCTGCTTGTTTGAAAGGACAAAACTAGGAACACAAAGCAATAATGCTAGGCTATCATCTCAATCCCTATCAACTTATTACAGAAGCTGTCAGTCCCACTGAGCTATATAACAACAGATCCAGAGATAGTCTCAGTTCTATCTAGGGAAAAAAAAAAAAAAAAAAAAAAACTCATGAAACAGAAATAGATTCAGAAATAAAGCTTTTCACTTTTTTATTTCATCATACATGTTTCATTACAGAGATAAGGTACGCAGATTAGGAAATGTTTCATTTTATGACCCTATGTAAAATCTGAGTTTTTAAAACGTTATTGAGATCTAATACATATATCATACAACCTACCCTTTAAAAGTAAATAATTCAGTGGTTTTTAGTATATTCACAAGTTGTACGACCATCACCATTAATTTCAGAATATTTTCATGACTCCAAAAAGAAACCCATGCCTATTAGCAGTCTGGGAGTTACCTAATGTTGTCAAAAGGATGCTCTCATAATCAATGTTCTCTCAAATTATACCACATTAATATATTTTAACTAATGTTAGAAATGGTTTTACTGTAGAAAAGAAGGAAGACAGGAAAAAAGAATACTGACTTACCTTCTGCTAAGACAAAGCATGACTCTGTGTATAAACCACTATGGAACTGGTAAAAAACAGTTGAGGAAAATAATTTTATTCCTATGTTTGAGGTAGTGATAAAGTCTATATACATTCTGGGCCCAACAGGACATCTAAATAATAAACCAAAGTCTTCATATTGAAACTGACTAGATCATAGCTTTAAATATTTTAGGTTTAAATGTCCCCATGATTGATTCTAAGATATAGCCTGGTAATAAAAGATCATTCTTAGCATGTTAAAAACTTCCTCAGTGATTTGTCTGGATTATCCAAATAAGAGGGAATTAGTTTTTTTGTCTCTATTTAGGATTCTGTCTCTAAATTCCCACACCACCACCATATCAAAGTTACCCTGGGAACCCAAATTGCTAAATTTGAGAATGATACATAATCAATTTCCTTAACTCATTGATTATTTTAAAAAATAAAAGTGAAGGATATAGCTTTACTAAGATCCAGTTGTACTGTTCCCGTAGGATCTTCCAGAAAAAATTTTCCCTAAAAACAAAAGAAATATGCCCACATTCATGTAAAAGTGAATAGTATGCCAAAATAATTTAAACACTGACAATTTTGACAACAGAATACAGTAGAGAGTACAGACAGTGCATTTAAAAAAAAATCAACAATTCCTAGTGTAAGTTTTTCCATTTACTAGTCTAGTGACCTTAGACTAATCACTTAATTGAGACTCAGACTCCCAGTTACCTGAAGAATGACCACTGAAGATCAAAAGATGGCAAGAAGGACACTTGTTGGCTGCCATAAGGGCCTCACCAGGTGGCTTCCCCTAAGAGAGTCAACAGCAATTCCAAGGGACCAGATGTGGTCTGTAGCGTTACTTGTTCAGAAACTCTGTACCGTCAGTTCAACCAGAGGTCACTGGGGGACTAATTTCAGACTATGCAAACTGGTGGCTGGTATAAGACGCTTCTTTCTGATGTCTATTCAGGAAACCATACACAAATGAAAAGGGTACTTGGTGACTGAGGTAAAAGCCTTCGATGAGGATTATGTTCTTGTGTCCTCAGTAGAAATGCTGGATGTGACCGGCAAATAAAAGTTTGATGTTTATTAAGTTTAACTGACCTCTTTTAACTGCGTTATCATTCCAAGAACAATCACATCTCCGATTTTGGTTGTGCTGCCCAATAAGGTTTCTATTGTTTTAAGCTAAAATAAAACAAGATAAATTCTTAAAGACTAATAAAAATGTGTTCTTTTAAGAAATCAATCTTTTTATAAATAAGTAAATTTAGAGTATACATTTCAGTATTTATACCTATTTCACAGTAAAAAGTTAAAACTTAGAAAATATAATTTTATCCAACAAAAAGCTATACAGAATTGCTGGATAAAGGGTATATAATTTTTCCTTTTATAGGAATTATCATGTAGAGCTCCTTTTATCTTTACCACATAATGGTTTTTACTACAAAGAATACATGTTTACTACAGAAAAAAAATTTAATATAGAGAAGAAATAAAGGCATATGTAATCCCCTCATCCCATAATAATTACTGTTAACATTTGATATTGGAATTCCACTTAACATGAACCTAAAGCAACACAGGAGTAAAATGTACATTTAAAATAGTTTTTATTTTTTATTTTTATTTTTTTTAGTGGGTTAATTACTTTATTTTTGATTAAAATTATTGAGGTGACATTGGTTAATAAAATCAAATAGGTTTCAAGTGAATGTATATTTAAAATAGTTTTTTAAAAATGAAATATTTAGGGATAAATCTGAAGAAAAAGACATGCAAGACCTGTATCCTAATAACTGGGTTAGGTAAAGATTTCTTAGAAAACAATGCCAAAAATATGACCCATTAAAAAAATTGTTAGTTGTACTGCAACAGAATTAAGAACTTATGTTCTTCAAAAAGACAGCTAAGAGAATAAAAAGACAATTTACAGACTAGGAAAAATATTGAAATTCACATAAAATCAATCAAGTAAGCAAGTAAGCGAACAACACAAGAGCACAGAGCTATAAGAAAAAATTCCCAAGGGCACCATTTTTGCAGTCTGTAAAGGGAGATCACCACACAGGTACTATAAATGGTAATTCAAATAGGCTATGTACCACCAGGGAAAGACGGAAAAAAAACAATAAATTGTTTAGTTAAGCCTTAATATTACTTTGGCAAAGAAGAGAGGAGAAACAGTGCTTCTGGGCTATGGGCATCTGAGTTGCCATAGGAAATTTTATTCATATATATATGAAAACACATAGATGGTCTTTAGTAGGGAAATATAAGTAATGTTGATTTCCAAAACTTAGTACAATTTTTTCTCTTAATAAAAGCTAAAAGCAGAAACTGTGAAACACTATACATATCTTATGCTGCTGTCACTGAATATGAATTTGAGCATTATCTGGTATTATCGTTTTAGTATCTATCAGACTGCTTAACATCATGAATTCTGATCTAACATGATAGAGAATTTGATAAACCTTACAAGAGGCTGGGCCTCTTCAGAACCCATTTGGAACCTTGAAGAAATAGTGTGGCCTAGACAGAGGTAGCTAAGGATTACCGCCCACCGCCCCCACCCTACCCCCCAAGCAGGGTTCTGTGTGCCAGGGAGGGGAACAAAAAGCCAGAGAGACTGACAGTGCCTAGGTGTGTTGCTGGAACAAAAGTGGTAGTGCTGTTTGGTAATTACTTTCCAAGGCATGAGTATAAAAGTGGAAGGAGCACACATGAAAGCAAATATTCTCCCTCTCACCTCTGCTAATAGGATCCCAAAAGCCCTGCAACCTGTCTGTGCCCTTTCACTGCATAAATATTGTTTCCTTAGCGCCTTAAGTAGTCTTCATTCTACCTGATACAGTGTGTTTTAGCTAAAGGAGTGGTGGTCACCAGAGGGCTGGGTTGGGCCAGGACCTGTATTTTGGATTATGAGTGAGGGCAGGAAGGGCAGTGTTGGGAGTTGGTCAGAAAGCCAGTGTAGCATAGGGAAATGGACCAGGAGGACTAGCGGTCTGTGTTGGTGGCCAGAGACTATCTGGGGACTACCAGAGTCTCAGGACCTGCTTCAAAGAAGAAAGTAATTGCTTCTATTAGAGATTTGTAGGACCCAGGACACGAGGCATGGACTTTATCAAATAGCAGAAGTGCACAGGTCAGTTAGCTAGTCAAACAGTTATTAGTGGTTCATTTTTCTTAATAAATTAGAATAAGCAATAAATATTAAACTTGTATACTTACAACCCTTTAACAACTAGAATAATATTCTAACCTGGAATTTGCTTCCGCTTTCATCAGGGCGAGAACCTATCACCGGAGGAGTGAATAACTCATGTCTATGGGTCCGCTATAAAAAATAAACATTCATGTGAATTACTAACACAAACATTTAAAACTAAGATTCATTAAAATAGTACCCTAACAAAACATGTGTCACAAGAAAGAGTTATCAGAGCAAAGGAGTATTCAAGAACTGTTGCAAAGTTTAGTACAGTTAGATCATGATGTATGTCAGGTACAATGTCAGAAAAGGCAAGAGATTAGTTGGAGCCTCTGTTTGGAAAACACCCCTTTCCCACTGTTGTTAGTCCACGCAGTTCAGGTAGAGCTGGTGCCCCTTCCCCCTTCTACAGACAGCCACCAAGGCTAGTGAATCAAAGTACTCCACCCGCTTGGCCAGTGAATGGTTCAGGATTGACCAAGTGCCTTAAGCTGGGCCAATAAAAGACTGTTGCTAGAAATGTTGGAAAAGAACTCTTTCCAAGAGTTGCTAAGGCGACTATTAGTGGCCAACTCTATCATCCCATAGGAGGAACCTGTTTGAAAGTAAAATCAATTTTTAAAAATTGCTGAAAGGAGCTAGATATCTCATGGCACTGTGTAACCATCTAGATCCAGCCATGCTTGAAACAGGTGGACCGCTAGACTTCTCCATAATACAAGCCAATAAAATTATTTTTCTGTTTTAGTTGATTTGAGTTTCTGTACCCTCCAGTAAAAGAGCCTTGACAATACAGACTTTGTATGCCAAACCAAGAAATTTATCTTAGCGACAATGGAAAACAAAGATTTTGAAGTAGGATGATAAAAATGAGGCTCAGCAGGATTAAGTGACACACCTACAATAATACAGTAGGCTTTAAAATAAAAAAAAATAAATAAAAAGAAATGTGGGATTTACTGAGTATTTCGTCTGTAGCAGAGGAAATAAACAAGAAGTTTTCAGTTTGATAATAGGGATAAGCACCCAAAATGCAAGCCAGGGCCAATTCTACTAAGTGACATAGGGGACCTACTGAGCAGTAAGTGGTTTAAAGCAGGAAGAGATTGCAACAAACTGGAGATCTAGAAGAACCTCAAAAAAGAAGAGGAATTTGAGAAGAGCATTCTAGAATTAAAAGGGTTTCAACAATAGAGATGAGGAAAAAGTAATCTAGAGAGTGAATAGTATAAGCAAAGTCACCAAAGAGTGGAAGAAAGAGAAGCAATAATTCCATACTTCAGTTTTGGATCCAGCAGAGTATGGTTAGAGGAAAAGTAGAGATCAGGCCAAAACTGTGTGACAGATCTCAAATATTAAGTATAAATTGTATCCAATGGACAGTAGAATTCCTTGAAAGACCTCTGTGCAAAATCATGACAGGATCAGAGCTACATTTCAGGAAGACTAATCTGGCAACTTTATGTAGGCGATAAAAGCAGGAAAGAATAGACATCCTCAGTGTTCATTCTCTTCGATCACTGCTTACTCCTACTGAACATCCTCTCCTCCTTGAAACCTTCTTGTGCTTTGGCCATATAACACCACCCTGGCCTGGCCTCCAAATTCTCTCTTCTTCCCTTTTCTATTGCCTTTCCCTCTTATGATCTCATCCCTGCAGTTCCATCTATTACTGTAGGCAGATGCCCCCTAAATTTCTATCTACCCAGATCAATTTCTCTAGCTTCAGATGTACATTTTACACGATCCTACTAGTAACCTTCACTCAAATGTTTAAAACAGAATCTGCCATAATCTTCCTCAAACATTCTCATTCCTATTTGTTAACATGTTACCATTATTCTACTGTTATTCTCTCTCAGACTCAAAACCTCAATCATCTTTGAGTCTTCACTCTCTCCCTTTTCCTTCACATCCAACTAGTCACCATCAATTATGGTTTCCAGTGCTCCAGTGCTGTCCCTTCTGTTTACTCCACTTGCCACTTCCTTCATCTTGGCTATCATTTATGCCAGAACTAATACCACAGACTCCTGTAAGTCTTCTCTCATACTCGAATTCATCCTAATATCTGCTGGAAGAGGAAGTGTTCAAAAAAATCAATTCTGATTGAGTCTCTCTGATAATTCAAGGCTCCTTGTATTAGGAGAACAGAGTCTCAACTCCTAAGAGTGACATCCAAGGCACTCCATGAGTTGGCTCCCACTTGCCTTTCCAAACTTATCCCACGCTACTCCTCATGAGCCTTCCTCAACACAAAGTGGACTGACTGTTCATTATTTGCTGGACAGAGTCCATTTTTCCTTTTGTTGTATCTCTGTTCACACTCTTATGACTGCCTTCCCCACTGTTACAAGATCAAAGTAGTAAAAGCCCATGTTAAATGCCATAGTTTCCTTGAAGCCTTCCCTGATTTCTCCACCAAATGCAATCTCTTTTATAGCATGTATAAAATTCTACTTCATATTTTATTTATGCAAATGTCTTTAACTTCATAAACTATAAGCTGCTTAAAGGTAGTATAGTGTAATAGGCAAAGGCTGGGCTCCAGAGTCAGACAGACTGGATTAAAACCCTGTCTCTATTCACTAGATGTGTGTGATCTTTGGGTAAGTTACCAAACTTCTCTAGGTCTGTTTCCTCATCTGTAAAATGGGAAAAACAGCATTTATATATACATTGAAGTTGTGATGATTAAATGAGGTACACAACGTCTGTAAAGTGATAAATGGTGTCTGGTATATCAAAAGTGTATAATAAGTGTTAGCTACTAATTTTATCATCATCATGATTGCTAAGTATCTTTTTTTATTTCTGTATCCTTAGTGGTCTCAAAATAGAAAGCCCAAGTAACAGTCTACCGAATGACAAACTGTAGACTACAAAATTCCAACCTTTAATTATCCCTGAGTCTTACCTAAGCTGAAAGTCTCTTTTACTACCACAACTTACCTGGTGCAAAATGGTGTATCGTTCACGAAACAGCTCTGCTTTATCTCTTGCTGTTCCAAATAAATTTGGTGCAGGGTGGTTGGTCATTAATAGACTAGAAAAAAAAAAAACCTATTTATGACTCTCATAATACACAAAGGTAGGACAAAAATGAAATACGAGACTATATACCTTCTGAAAAAAATGTACATTTGAAATTAACTTAAAAACAATGATGAAATACTTACGGAAGAAATTTTTTTCTTTCTGAATTGTAGATAAAGCGTGGAATATCAAATGCTCCTATGATATTGAAAATATGTTCTCTGAAAAACATCCCACAGAAACATAAACCTGATTTATTTAAACGTAGTATTCTTATGTGTAAGAATGAATATGAAAACTTGCATTATCATCTTATGTCTTACATACATATATACGTCTTACAAGTCATATACACAATTTCTTATAGTGTCAAAAATAATATGGGGGTCAAATTTTTAGTTTGTAGATTTTCCTCTCTAGATACAAGAAAGCATTGCCAATACTCTCAAGCAAACAAAAAAAATTAGTCAAGTTAACTTCTAATTAAGAATGTATTGTATTGAAATGAACATTTACGTATAAAAGTCACATCTGAAAGAAATCTCTCCCCATATGTACTACTTTTATGAACTACAATATTATTAGAGGATATGATTCATTTCCAACAATTTTTTATTTCAAAGCATTATGCAAAAGTATCCTAGAAAGAGATGTAAAATAGATAAAGAACCCCCCAAATTCTGGCTACATCCTTGACACTTATAGTGTTAGAGAAGGAAAATCAACAAAATAATTTAACTTTCAGATACTGTTAAATTAACAGTACAATTGCATAAATATTCCAACCAACAAAATCTTCCCTAAAATTATATGTTTATCTCCAAAATTGAAAATGGTCAAAAAACATTCATGCTACCATGGTGGTAGCACTAAGTATAGAGTAGCAGAGAATCCTGGACTTAGAAGAAAACCTAGAATCCATGTATAGCTCCACCATTTTCTAGTGGATCAATCTTGGCAAGTTATGGAACTCATTGTGCCACTTCTTTATCTATAAAAATGAGAACCTCCCTCTTATGCTATAATATAGCATAATATAATATAATGACTTTCTGACAACTGAAGTTGCAAAGACTGTTTACCATTCAGCCCCCACTGGACCTTTACAGTGGCTGACTGGAGCACATAAACAGCTAGACAGAAACAACTGGTAACTTTATGATTATAATCCTTACACTTCAATACAATCATTTTGAATTTCTATTGATGGCTTTAGAGGGACATCACTGTACTCTAGTATCTTAAATAATGAGTTCTCAAGGATAGAGTTAAAATTCCTCAATTTCTCTATTGTTTTAGCAGCTCTAATTTCTGACAGGGAAATAAAACCCAAAATAAGAGTAATGATTCCTTTCAATTATCTCCACTGCCTGAAGTAGGAGAAGAATTGTTAAAGTTAAAATTGTCTCTATCCATTTCCCCAGATGGTTTCCTCTCAGTTAAAACCCTCTGAATTTGGAAAGAATTATCATATTCAAAAGGAGAAAAGAAAAAGGGGCACTCAGGGAACTAAAATCCAGAAAAAGTATTGCCATATAAATTCTTAAGTTCTAATGAGACAAGGGAAAGAGTCATAAAACTGAGGTTCTATCCTTATTTCCCATGGTGATGTGACCCCAGTCAAGCCACATAACTTCTCTGGACTCAACACTTTCCTAAGAGCAAAAGTCAATTATACTTCTGGATATTCAATTCAATTCATTCATAACCTACAGAACATAAAGTTGAGTAAGAGGCAGCAAACGCAGTCATGGTACAAACAACACAATATTCTGAAATCCTAGGAAAAAACTGTAAAGATGAGTCATTTAATAAGGTTTATAATACAGGCTATCACTTAAAAGAAAACACTAGGAAACAACTACTGTAGAAATGTTGACGGCTAATTAATTTCCCCAAGAAAATAATTTAAAATAAACACTCAATTACATCTCCAACGTGGGGAAAAAGTTAATTTTTTTCCACATACATAGTTTCATCTACTGACTGACTGCATTCCTGGACCGCTGCTTCCACTACAGATCGTTCAATCATGTTGGATGACACTGAAAAGAGAATTTCAAAGTCAAAATTTAAAAATAGGCATAAAAATTAGTTCTTTCCACACATAGCTTTTTTCCTGCAAACAATCTACAGATACTAAACCTGGAGATTCTCATTACACAGTGTTTTAGAAGGAAAAAGAATTAGATCAGAACATTAACAAAGCCATACCTCAAATATCTTAATTTTTTACACTCAGATACACTTGTAGTGCCTTAATACACAAATACCTTACTGTTTCATAATAGAAATTCAGTTATAAAAACACTTTTGTAAGCTCCTTAATAATATTTCATTAATATAACTTTTTATCATAAGTGTTATGTTTTAGTAGCCATGATAGCCATGATAGTAGCAATAAGAGCTACCACTTATTAAGCCCTTAATAAATGTGTGGCACCAGGCTCAGTACTTTACAATCATTCTTTTATTAGAGTTGTTCTATGAGGTTGATGTTCACGCGCCCATATTTTACAGATGGGGAAAGTGGGACTTTGAGAGGCTGAATAACCTGCCTAAGAACATAGCTTGAAGGAGTGAAGAACAACACAAACCCAAACCTGATTCTAGACTGGGAGTCCTTAACTACTTTGGTATGTTCTCAAGCAAAAAACTAGGTACCATCTTAATTTCACTAACACTAATTTTCTATATTTAATCATCCCCTAAATTCTCAACTTTAAAGGAATTCTTTAAAGCAAAGGTATACTTAAAATTCTGCCTTTATAAGTGAAAATGAGATATGACAGTAATGTCTTTTATACCACAGAACATGTTTCTTCCTATATAATTGAAAGAGCTGGCATCCATCCAACATGAGAGCAGGCTGCACCCATTTCTCTCCTTTAGTGCTCTAGAAACAGTAGACATTTTTTTTAGACTTTTTTTTTTTATAGGAGAAGAACAATTCTCCTTTGTAGGTTTGTTCTTGTGACAACAGGTTAAGTACTTAACAAAAAGATCCCTAAGGCTGAAGCAAGAAGGGAGTTAGTCCTGCTCACTTACTCTTTTTTTTTCTCCCCATTTAGGAGTACCTAACTTAAGTAAGAAAAAGTAATAGGCACACAGAGAGACAAAAGTAACTATAAAGGACCAGGTCAAAATGAGAAGTCAAGTGCAGAAAAGATGGCAGTGACAGTTCCAAAAGGGGGAAGAACTATAAAAGAGTCTCTGGGGAATGTATTGAGGTTCCAACGGAACTAGAGCTTACCCCTTGGGAAGTCACCCCAGAGGTGTCTCATAATGCTGGGGCAACTTAATACTGGGTCCTCAACTTCCACTTAAATCTATAAATCTAGTTGAGGATGTAGAAGTATATTAACAATTTAAGAGCTATCAGAAAATGCTACTTACAGGGTTGCTTTTCAACTGCATCAATGATCTTTTCCAACGCATCTTCAAGCTCTACTTCACTGGTAGACTGAAGGGCTTCTGTGAGGTACTTAACAGCTTCACTGAAAAGAAAGGGAAAGAAAAATATGAGGCAGGTCATTGGTAATTAAGGCTAAAAGTTTTATGGCAAACACTTATCAACCTGGCATTGAAACTGAAGATCCACTCACTCTTCCCAGCACTTTCTGAACAAATTCTTCCTTCTATCCCTTGCCAACATAACTGCTCTTAAAGCCCCAAATCACATTCTTCTTTTAAGAAGCCTAGACCAGCCCAACCTGCTGTAATCTTCCCTTCCTTGTGAAATTGTTAAAAATCTCACTTATATATACCTTAGATCTGATACATTACATTAGCCTTGTATTATTTATTACCTTATATTTAAGGCAAGAGTCTATCTTCTTCAGTGTCCGAGCATAACAGCATTAATTTGACAATGCAATTACTTAAAGTCAATTCCAATAATTTCATCACTGTTTTCAACTGTAAAGTTAGAAAAAAACTAGGCTAGAAAAAACTCTGACACTTGAATATAGTCATAGAAGCATATTAAAATCACATAAATATCTCCAACCAAAAATAAAAACTCAATATAGCTGGAATTTTAAAATTATATGAATCCCCAAATTTTAAAAAAATTTTAAAATTATTTAAAAACCAATTGTGCTCAGAATGAATACCGTCTACTTAAACAATTAGCTAATTACATGCCATTCTGTATTTGTAACACATAACTCTTCATTTTATGCCAATCCTATTCTTATCGTCATCACACTAATTGTTCTATATCTTGGGTTGCTTATTGATTGTTTCATGTGTGGGTGTTGCATCTCCCCAATTTATTATAGGTGATGCTCCCTGAGAGTGCTAAGCACACTGACGGTGGTCCACAAATATTTAATGATGGAGTCTCTAAAAATCACACACACTTTAAGTGAATCTTGGGACAGCTTTAGGATAGACCAAAGCCCATAAAGCCATACAGGATATAGGCCCTGTCAAATCTCACTGGGCTTATACAGTGTCTCTGGTTTTCCTGCTGCTCTCCTGCCTCAGGGTCTTTCCCCCCAACTCTTCTCTTCACCTAGTCAAGTCCTGCTCTTCCTTTAACACTCAACTCAAACCACTTCTTCAGTAAAGCCCTTCCTTGACTCTAGAGCCATTTACACACGTGCTTAAACACTATTATAGCACTTCTTTCCTTGAATACTTTTCACAACAGAAATTAAATAATTGTGAATTATTTACAGACTTCAAAGACAACCCCTAATAATTCATGACTCCTGGTGTACACATCCATGTGTGCAATTTCCTCCCCTTGAGTGTGGGCCCGACCTAGTGACTTGTTTCTAACAATAATAGAATATAGCAAAAGTGATGGAATATTTTACTGCATTGTAATTTTACAAGTAAATTTTGTGTACAAGATGTCACTTCCATGATTAGGTTGCAAAAGACTTCCCTCTTGCTAGCAGACTCATTCTTGTTAGGTTTGATGAAGTAAGCTGCCATGTTGGGGAGGCCCAAATGGCAAGGTACTGAAGGGTGGCCTCTAGTCAATAGCCAGCAAGGACAGGGGCTCTCAGTCCACCAATTCTTTTGGAATTGAAAACTGCCGACCACTGAATTAGCATGGAAGCAAATCCTACCCAACTGACATTTGAGATGGCCCCATCTTGACTTCAGCCTTGTGAGAGACCTGAAGCTGACCACCCAGCTAAGCCTACCTGAACTACTGACCCACAGAAAGTGTAAAAAGATAAGTATGTGCTGTTTTAAAACTCTAAGTTTTGAGGTAGTTTGTTTTGCAACAATAAGTAACTAAAACACTATTTGACCCCCAAGCTGCACAGTATCTTACTCTCTCCTACTACCTTGCACCAGCCCAGTGCTTTGCAGCTAACAGATTTCAGTGTGTTTCTGACTGAATTAGTTAGTGGTTATTATTAGGTCAAATTCTAAGTGAAAAGAAAGGAAAAGTAATCAATCAATGGCTCATATTTTCAAAACGTCAGGGATCAACTGAACAAAATTCATTATTTTCTCCCAGAGCATATCCACTCTTGCCCTTGTTCACTAATAACCCAAAAGCAAAGTTAAAAGTCCCATAAAACTCATCATTACAAAAACAAAAAAACTCTCCACACACAAAATAAGTAATCAAAACCTGGTATACAAAAGCATATTTCATCTGGCAAGTATTCAAATATGTAATATTATCTTCCTTATAAAAAAAAAGAGATTTAACGAGAAAAATCTTGGAAAGCTTCATTCCATAGGTCCTAGAAAACAATGACAGAGCCAGGAAACCTATCAGAGAAGTTCTAAAGGAAATCTTTAGGAAAAAAAAAAAAAAAAAAAAAGACCCAGGAGTCCTAGGAACTTGCTTCAAACCTGCTCACTTTTTAACTTTCCAGGAACTCTCTCTGGAATAATACCTGATCCAAAATTAGGAAGGCTGGAAAGGCCTACAGTTTCTGTAACATATAAATTGACAGCTACTGCCATGCATATGGGGCTTTTCCGGTCTCTCATCTGAAGTCTCAGTAACTACGTCAAGTAACGCTGTTATGCTTCCCATTTTGCGAAGGCAAAGATTTCGATGGGGTGAGAGCTGTCCGACTCACAGTGCTAATAAACTACTGCTGCGACACAGACCATCCCGTCTCCGCCAGGTTTGACATCTGCAAGACGAGAGCCTCTTCCCGCCAAGGAGAAACTTCAACTTTGTGCGAACGTAGGGGAAACCTATGAAGATCACCGTGCCAAAAACACTTTTTGCTTCTTAGAGCTTTTTAAGGGTCTCTGTCATTTAAGGCCAAACCCCCTCCTGGTGGGCGGGGCGTCCCGCTATCCCGCGCGGCAACCTGGCCTTGATTCTCCCCTTCCGTCCCGCAAACTGCTGGGACCGACTCACCCGCGGAGAAGCAAGCCCCGCAGCTTGAAAGCGGAAAGCGCACGGCGCCGTAACCGCTCCGGCGCCATGTTCGCGTTTTGGCGCCACGGCCGCGGCTCCGCCCCTTCCTGGGAACGCCCCGCCCCCACCCCGGCCCGGGACTCCCGCGGTCTATCTCCGCCCTTGCTCTCGTGCACGTCTAGCCCTGCGGCTCCTGATCTCCTGATACCTGGCGAGCGCAACCCCGGACAAGGTAGGCTGAAGCTGGAGACCACGCTGCACTGTTTTGTTGCCCGGAGACGGAAGGAAGAGAACATCCTTCCCTGGTTTCTGGCTGGGAATTTGCTTCCCTTATCCCAAGCGCATCATTGAGCCACTCTGTCATCGCCGCCATCGACCTTCTGTGACTCCGGTCAGGCTCACCCCGCGCCTGGGATCCTTGTGTACCCATGCTTTCTACTTTACACAGACCCTGAAAATACTGTATGTCGCCACTTGCTTTCCCCCGACACTAACTCGAAACTGCTAAAAATCACCGTCATTTCCCTCTCCCCGCTTTTTATTTAAAAGTTGGGCGGGGGGGGGCGGGGCGGGCGGTTCCTATGCGCCATGCACTGTCATGAGCGCTTTAAATGTATAAATTGCTGTATTGCTCATGAAGTCGAATGAGCTGTGTGCTACTTTTTGAACATCCTCATTTTTCACACGAGAAAACAGGCAAAAGGATGGTAAATGGCTTGCTCAAAATGAAACGTTCAGTAACTGGTGGAGCCAGGATTTGAACTCAGTCTCATTCCGGCAAGTGGACTGCTAAATCTTCCACTCTTTGAAAGGATTGCTCCAATTAATTGAACAAAACCACAGAGTGTTAATTATAGGTGAAACTGAAACCTTATAAAATATGAGGACAACTTCGAAATACTGACGTATGGTGACCTTCTGGGTATATGGTTAACTTAAAAAAACAAAACAAAAATACAAGCGAAGTATGGTAAAGGAGGGGAAATACACATGCTTGTTTTTGCATTTGAAAAAACTTGGAAGATTATACACTAGACACTAAAAAATGGTTGACCATAAAGGGAAGGAAGGGATAAGGATGGAAGTGAGAACTTTCTTTGTGGTTAGAGTTTTAACTGTCCAATCATGTTTTACATATCCAAAAAAAGAAAAAGAAAAAATTAAAATTGAAAGCATACCGAAACCAACATACCTAACTATATTTTAAATTGGTAACACATCACAGAGAAAAGTGATTTTTGAACACACTTCTCTATTTTCAGTGAAATATATTCTAAAGACAAAACTGCAGAGAAAATTTGAATTTTAAGAGAGGAAATAACAATAAACTTACAGTCATTATTCGAGGTAGTTATGTTCTATATAGTTCTCACCAACACTGATTTAGTGAATACTCAATCATTGCTCCTAGGGAAAAACCAAGGTTAGGTTCCTGTGAGCTTCTCATCACATTTTCATCAACTGATCAATACATAATATTGTTTTCTGTGTTTATATTTAAAGATATCTTTAATACGTATCACTGATTCATTAACATCGAACTCAGGGCCAATGACACTATGTATAATTCATGCCCGAAGGAAGTTTATTTAACACATGTTGTTTCTCCATAAGGCACATCACAGCCTTCCTGTCCCTGGGAACACCAGACAGCACTGCAGCAGTATGCTTGGAGGCCATATTAAACAGCAAAATCACCAACAGAAATCACAAAATGTGGAAAATGTGGCACTAAATGAACCTCAAAAAAAGACACTTGTTTATAGGATGAAAGACGAAACAAGAAAGCAGAATGTCATCTTTTTCAAACCTACCTGGGAACATGCATGATTTCAACTCAATTTTACACTGTTCTGCAAATGTTCGCAAATAACTAAAAGCCCCCAATATTGATTTGAGAGTTACAAATAAACTTTTGTGACTAGGTAAATTCTCAAATATAGAATGCACAAATAATGAAGATTGACTATATCTACTTAACCCATTAGAAGGATAAACAAGAAACATGGTTATGAACAAGAAAGTAGAGGAAATAAAAATATAAAATGCTAAAACCATTAAAGAAACAGTCCCAAAGTATCACCCTACAAATTACTGGCTAATACAAAGGCAAAGCTTACTTGCATCACAAATAGTGGGCTAATTTGATATTGTTGCTGTTATAACTCAATATGACATACAACATCACTTCTGAAGTATTCTTGCCAAAAGAGTTAATCTCAATTTAATAAATTTTTAACTTCTGGTTTAAGGAAATACTTTTTAAATATCTCTCAAACCTGACCACTTCTATCTCCATGGCTAGGGCTTTTACTAGGACATCAGCCTCTCTAGTCAGCAGTAACTGACCTGCTCACTGGTCTCTTTGCCTCCAATCTTGCCATCAAAATCAACTTTCTAAAACATAATTCTTATTATGTCCTTTCCCTACTTAAAATGCTTCCAAGTCTCCTCATATTAGGATAAAGTGAACAGGTCATCTCTTTCTTCCTCTCTTGTTCCATCTGCCAGGAATACTTCTCTCTCTTCACCTCCATTTGCCTGATTAACTTCCATTCATCCTTCAATTATTAGTTTAGACTTTACTTTCTCTGTGGAACACTCTCTGACTCTCCCAAATCTGAGTTAAGGGTCCTCTGAGTTACACGTCTGGGATGACGCATCAGAGAAGAGAAATGGCATGCTTTATGGGGAGAAGATCCATAAATCTGTGAATGGAATTATTCAAGTAGCAGTAAGAGTTTAAAGCCAAAGGAGGCTACAAGATTATAAGCTTTTGAAAATTGCACAGACACATTGGCAAGGGCTTTGGAATTCTACCGTAGGTGGAAAGGGGATGCCTGGGACAAAGGACTACGAGGGTACATATATTAATAACAAGAATGACTACTACTAGTGCTACTTCCATTTACTGAGCACCTAGCTAAGTGCTTACACCAGAGCTCTGCTATTTGCTATCCTTTTTTCTTTCTTTAATTCTGATTGCCCACCCCCCATCCAAAGTAAATATTCTAATTATCAAGTTATATTATTCATTCCCTGCTTAAGATCCTTTTGGCCTTACACTTAAAATTCAGACTCAGCATGAAAAACAAGGGTGTGTGATTGCCCATTTCAACTTTATCTTTGGTTGCAACCCAGTTATTCTTCAGTTATACTGAACCAATGTTAAGAAAATCTCAAGTGTCTCCCTTGCGGACCCCCTTCCCCAATACATCTCCTCTTTCCATTTTTTCTGCTGTATTGTCCACATTTCTGCTTTACCACTTTTTATATCACACTGCATGAATTTCTTTACATATCTTTCCCTTTAACTGGACGTTGAAGCCCCTATGGTAGAACAACGTCTTATTCGTCTTAAAATTTACTTTGTTTATTCTTTCATTTAGTCAACAAATATTCCAGTCTAATAGAGCCTTAGAACCAACTGTCTACAGCAAGCACTTAATTAAGTGTATACTGAATAAGTGCATGAACTAACTTGTTGTATGTGGTGGGCAGCCACAACCTCTTCCAAGGGTGGCTCTGGGCAAGTACATTTACAGACATTGGTAGAATTATTATCTTCCTTCCTGGCCTTAGTTTTACACTATTTTATAACAAAAGTTAGCCAACTTTCTCTGTAGAGGGCTAGGTAGAAATATTTTCAGTAGCGTGGACTAAATGGTCTTTGTTACAACTACTCAGCTCTGCCAACTTAACTCTGTGGTTGCGGTGTTAGAGTGTCCATAGACAATATTTAAGCAAATTAGGGTGGCTGCGTGCCAATAAAACTTTATGTACGGATGCTGAAATTTGAATTAATATCATTTTCATGAGTTACAAAATATGATTCTTTTGATTTTTTTCATCCATTAAAAATGTAAAAAATCCTTAGCTTATGGGTCCTACAGAAACAGGTGGCATACAGGATTTGGCTTCCAGGCTCTAGTTTGCTGGCAGGTTTTAGAAAATTCTTAATTTAAAAAATGTGTAGTTCTATTACACTCTCCTCCCTCTCCCTCTGTTCTTGTGGATAACCATCTGCTGGAGGTTGAAGGGAAAGGCACTCTCACAAAGAATTAATATGTTGATTTATGCACCACTGTTTCAACTCCCATGGATCAGAAGTCCATTTATCCAGTGAATAAGATACAGAGTTAGGTTGTACTGCCAAGACAACACAGTCCCAAGTGACACGAAATCGGCGGTGGCAGGGTTCCGGAGACGCCAGGGCACCTCCTCACTACTCAGATACAAGGTATCCGTAGCTGGCAACGTCGCTCTCGGCTTGGCTTCCCCGGCGGGCCGTAGGACGGCGCAGACGCACTGCTTCCGCCTTCCCACCAATCTCGACCCTCGACGCGTTCCGTTTGTGCGTGGAGGAGGCGGCGGGAGGAGAGGCCGCTCCGTGGGCCGGGACTGCGGCTCGCCGAGCGGCTGAACCTAGCGACGGCGCGGATGGAGGACTCGCAGCTGTTCTGCGTGGCCGAGGAGCGAAGCGGCCACTGCGCGGTGGTGGATGGAAACTTCCTCTACGTTTGGGGGGGCTACGTGGTAAGGGGAAGAGGCGGGACGGGGCAGACTCGCGTCGGGAGCCCGCCCGGAGTCTCGGACCGAGCGGACGCCGAGCGCCCGCCCACACCTGGCCCCGAAGCGGGGGCCGGTGCGCGGCCCAGGCTGAGCGCAACCCGCGCCTCGCCCGCCCCTCCGCTGTCGGCCGCTCTCCTAGCCGTGCAACGGCTTGGCGCCACCCCGCGGTTGCTCCCACTATGAAAGCCTTTCAACGCTGTGCGGGGCCACGTCTCTCCAGTCTCCCCCACCCCCGCAGCTGTCCAGTAACCCTAGCTTGCCCAACACTAAGGCAATTACTGCGCGATTATCATCTTTAAATGCTTGCGGAGACCTAAAAGTACACCGAGGACGTCGTGCTGTATTGTGTTGTAAATATTTCCTTATCGCCACGACGCGATTGGAAATAAAATATCAAAATCACTGAAACATTTAAATATTTCTAAATAAGTTTTAGTTTCATTCCATTACCAAGGACATGTATACTCTCTAGGGCATATATCAAGCAATGAAGTTCTGGGTTACTTGGGACACACATCTCTAAATTTACTTGGAAATGTCACTGTTGCCAAATGGGTAATTATGAAATTTTTTTCAAGTCTCGGAATAGACTCCTTAACAACAATATACTAGAGTATTATGCCTAAAATTTCTTTTTACAATGGAGGTTTGAATGTGTGTATTTGTTTTATTTCTATAATCATAGGATTATAGAATCAAGGATTCTAAAGCTGGAAAACAGTTCAGGAATATATATGTCAACCGCTTTATTTCACAGATTAAAAAAGAATGTGAACCATTTGGAAGTTCTGCTGGAAGTAGAACCTGCATTTTCTGACTGACTCGATACAATTATGTGGCAGATGTAACATGACTGGATCATTCACTGAAATAAAGTACATACTATCTATGTTAAATGATTCTCAGATCCAAGTTGATCTTGTTTGTGTGTTTAATTTGGTGCAGTATCAGGATGGGAAAATTAGAACTAACCTTTGAGTGCCTACTATACCTGGCATGTGTTAGGAACTCTCATATTCCTTATATAATCCTTACCACACCTTGAAAGGTAAGTAATACTCCATTTTAAAAATAAAGACAATGAGTCAGTGAGAGTGAATGACTTGAATGACCATTTGACCTTAAGGGCATCAGATTGGCTTTCCAAAGGTTGTTTTTTCTATATGTGAACAGATGCGGTGACTATGTTTTAATGTCTAATATTTTCACCATTTGATGAAAAAGTCCAGATATAATGATGGTTTTATGCAGAAGAAATATTTTGATTGTTTTAGAGTTCTGCCACTTGGACATGTAGAGATCTCAAACTTAATTTGCTATTTTGTTCCTTAGTATTGTGGAAGTTAAGCAAAAAAAAAAAAAAAAAAAAAAAAAAAAGATTTCACTTAAAATAGTAATCAGTAATATAATATATCTGGTGCAGCATAAATTTCTTTTGGGCCCATAAATGAAATGTCTCAATTTTTTAATATTATTTTAATCTTGAAAATTGTGTAATTGATAAGATTCCAGGTCTTCTGTGGCAGTCAGTGAATAAAAATACTTCTTTTCCTACTACTTACTGATCCAGTGAGCAGTGTGTTGTAAGAACCACCATGGAAAGTACCACACAGATTTAGATTCTATATGCTATTTTTTAAATTCTAGGAATTATCAGCAGTTAAAATATGTGTAGGGCATAAATAGAAGGAAAGGGAGAGTAGGAGGCATAAAAGACCTGACATGAGAAAGAGTAGAATTCTTCCAACAATCATTTTATTCAGATCCTTCTAAATAGAAGATAGCTAAAAGGCCCTGTGGAATCTGGAAGTCATCCAATAGCCAGTAGTTAATAATGACGAGATGAGTCCAGATTGTATGCTCCAGTCACAATTTTCCATGTTTGTTAAAATTGGCAAACATACTAAAACTTTTGAATGGCTTACAGATATCTGTCTAAATAACTTATTACCCTATTGTCAGACATATTCTGAAGGATACTGTATTTGAAAACAGCCCTACCATTAGAGGTGAGGATGGCAATGCCAAAATGGTGAATTTTAATTAGTCTTTCAACTAGTTCTTCCATATCCTTCCCACATTACTGAAATTCATACAAACTTTAGTGTTGCTACTAGGAACATTTAAAAATTATCTCGTTTTTCCCAAATTTTAGAGGAAAAGCACAGTGTTTGGGCATGTTTGCAGATGATATGCTTTCCTCTTAGGGCTTAACCATTTGAACAATTTTATTTCCATATTACAATTGATGTTAATATATTTTGCCTTAAACTTAACAGAAAATATCTACATAAATATGCTGAACCACATTTCTGTTTTGGATATGGACTTAAAGGGAGGAAAGGATCAATTTAGAAAATGTTTGAAAAGAAAGTGGGAGGCTTACAGTGTCAGATACTAAAACATCACAATACTATAATGATTAAATTAGTGTTCTTGGTGCAAGTTAAGATAGCATGATGGAATGGGAAATAAATTTATTTAAGCAACAAAGCATACAGACTATTTTGTATTTAAAAGGTAGCATTTCAGTTCTGGAAAAACAATCACTTATTCAATAAATGGGCCAGGAACAGCTGGAGGGAGGGAAATGACAGTGGAGCCTTAGGATTGAAGAGTTAAATGTAGAAAAACTAAGCTATACCAAACTAGAAGAAAATATGTGACTCCTATAAAAACCTTGAGCTGGGAAAAGAAAAACAATTGGGAAAAACCAAAAAAGAAAAAGATTGGTAGATCACCTAAAAACAATTTACTGTGCTTTTAAATAAGAACTTTTTAATGCAGTAACTCTCACTATAAAGTAAGAAGGCTAATGACAAACTGGGGGAAAGTATTTGCAACATATATGATAAGCAAAGTTCCTATAAAAATAAAGATTAATATCCATTGAAAAATGAAGAATGGGTATGCACAAGCAACTTACAGAAGAAGAAATGCAAATGTGAATCAAAGAAATTCAGCTGAAAATAATATTTCTTCTCTCCAATTTGAAAAAAGGTTTTTGAGAAGAGCATAAGGAAACGAATTACTCATATACTGGTAAAGGAGTAGAAATTTATGTAGCTTTTTTTTAAATTGCTTTATTTATTGTTTAGACATTCATTTTTTCCCCTCCCTCCCTTTGGTAACCATTAGTCCATTGTCCATGTCCATGAGTCTCTGGTTCATTTATTGCTTCTAGGTTTATATCCCACATATAAGTGATACCATGTGATTTTCAACTTTTCCTGTCTGGCTTATTTCGCTTAACATGATTATGTTAAGGTCCATCCATGTTGCAGATGGCAGTATTTCATCTCTTAATGACAGTAATATTTCATTGTATATATGTACTACACCTTCTTTATCCAATCATCTATTGTAGTACACCTGGCCACTGTGAATAATGCTGCAGTGAACATCGGTGTGCAAATGTCTTTTTGAATATGAGTTTTCAAGTCTTTGGGGTAAATATCCAGTGGAGGAATTGCTGGATCATATCGTAGATCAATTCTTAGTTTTTTGAGGAACCTCCATACTACTTTCCATAGTGACTGTATCAATTTGCAGTCCCACCAGCAGTGTATGAGGGTTCCTATTTCACATCCTCTCCAATATTTGTAATTACTTGTCCTGTTGATTGTAGCTATTCTAACGGGTGTGAGATGATATCTCATTGTGGTTTTGATTTTCATTTTCCTAATAGCTAGAGATGTTGAGGATATTTTCATATATTTGTTGGTCATTTGTATGTCCTGTAGGGAGAAATGTTTGTTCAGGTCCTCTGCCCATTTTTTGATTGGATCGTTTGTTTTTTTGTTGTTATTGAGTCCATATGAGTTCTTTTAATTTTTTGGATATTAAGCCCTTATTGGAGGCATTGCTTGCAAATATATTTTTTCATTTGTATGGTTGTATCTTTACCTCATTGATGATTTCTTTTGCTGAGCAGAAGCTTTATAGTTTGATGTAGACCCATTCATTTAATTCCGCTTTTACTTCCCTTGCCTTTGATGTCAAATTCATAAAATCTTCTTTAAGTCCAATATCCTTGAGTTTAGTTCCTATGTTTGTTTGTTTGTTTTAGGCGGGGCAACCCTTGGTTGACCTCATAGATTGTAGGACCTTGTCAGCTTACAATCCCTTATTTTCTATTTTTTACACCAATAGCAACTGGTCTTCCTAGGTGGTCTCCCATCCAAGTACTAACCAGGCCTGACCCTGCTTAGCTTCCGAAATGAGATGGGATTGGGCTTGTTCAGGGTAGCATGGCTGTAGCCTATGTTTTCTTCTATGCATTTTATTGTTTCAGGTCTTATATTCAAGTCCTTACTCCATTTTTGAGTTAATTTTGGTGTGCTGTGATAGACAACAGTCAAGTTTCATACTTTTGCAAGTGGCTTTCCAGTTTTCCCCGCACCATTTATCGAAGAGGCTTTCCTTTCTCCACTGTATGTTTTTGGCTTCTTTGTCAAAAATTATTTGCCCATATAAATATGGGTTTACTTATGGATTCTTGATTCTGTTCCATTTGTTCGTGTATCTGTTTTTCTGCCAAAACAATGCTGTTTTGATTATTGTCATTTGATAATATAATTTGAAGTTGGGCAGAGTGATGCCTCCAGGCTCATTCTTTTTTCTCAGGGTGGCTCTGGCAATTCAACGTCTTTTGTGCTTCCATACAAATCTGATGATTTTCTGTTCCATTTCTTTAAAAAATACCAATGGAATTTTGATAGGGATTGCGTTAAATCTGTATAATGCTTTAGGTAATAAGGTCATTTTAACTATGTTGATTCTTCTAATCCATGAACACGGAATATCTTTATATTTCTTTGTATCTACTTCAATTTCTTTGAATAAGATCTTGTAGTTTTCATTATATAGGTCCTTCACGTTTCATTAAATTTATTCCTAGGTATTTTATTCTTTTTGTTGCAATTGCAAAAGGAATTATTTTTCCCACTTCTTTTTCTGACACTTCGTTATTAGAGTATAGGAACACTATGGATTTTTGAAGATTGATTTTGTATCCAGAGACTTTACCGTATTTGCTTATTGTTTCTGGTAGTGTTCTTGTGGAGTCTTTAGGGTTTTCTATACAGAGAATCATGTCATCCACAAATAGTGACAGTTTGACTTCTTTATTTTCTATTTGGATGCCTTTTATATCTTTCTCTTACCTGATTGCACTCGCTAGGACCTACAATGTTATATTGTATAACAATGGTGATAGTGGACAGCTTTGCCTTGTTCCTGATCTTAGAGGGAAGGTTTTCAGTTTTTCACCATTAAGTATAATGTTGGCTGAGGGTTGGTCATATATGGCCTTTATTATGTTAAGGTACTTTCCTTCTATAACGATTTTGTTAAGTGTTTTGATCATACATGGGAGCTGTATCTTGTCAAAGGCTTTTTCTGCATCTATTGCTATGATCATATGATTCTTATTTTTTAATTTGTTTATGTGGTGTATCACATTAATTGATTTGGGTATGTTGAACCATCCTTCTGCTGCTGGGATGAAGCCTACTTGATCGTGGTGTATAATCTTTTTAATATGCTGCTGTATTGGGTTCGCTAGTGTCTTATTTAGGATTTTTTGCCTGTGTGTTCATGAGAGTTATTGGTCTGTAGTTTTCTTTTTTGTGTGTGTTATCTATACCAGGTTTTGGTATCAGGATAATATTGATTGGCCTCAAAAAATGTGTTGAGAAGTATTGCTTCCTCTTTGATTTTTTGAAAGAGTTTTAGGAGAATAGGTATTAAATCTTCTTTGAATGTTTGGTAGAACTCACTGGAGAAGCCATCTGGTTTTGGACTTACTTTTTGGTAGGGTTTTGATGATTGTTTCAATTTCCATACTGCTTATCGGTCTGTTTAGATTTTCTAGTTCTTCTTGATTCACTCTACAAAGGTTATATTTTTCTAAGTACTGGTCCACTTCTTAGGGTTATGAAATTTGATGTTATATGCTTTTCAATAGTATTCTTGTATGATCCTTTGTATTTCTGCCATATCAGTCATAATTTCCCCTCTTTCATCCCTGATTTTGTTTGTATCCTTTCTCTTTTTTCTTTAATCGTCTAGCCAGGTGTTTGTCAAGAACCAGCTCTTTGTTGCATGTATTTTTTCTATTTTTTTTGTTTGTTTTCAATTTCATTTATTTCTGCTTTAATTATGATTATTTCTTTCCTTCTGCTGATTTTAGGCTTCATTTGTTCTTTTCTAGTTTTTTAAGATGAGGCATTAGGTTGTTTATTTGGGCTTGTTATTGTTTTTGGATTAGGAGTATGAACTGTAATGATATGAACTTTCCTCTTTTGACGGATTTTGCCATGTCTCAAAAGTTTTGATACGTTGTACTGTCATTATCATTCGTTTCTATGCATTTCTTGATTTCTCTTTTTATTTCTTTTCTGACCCAGTTATTCTTTAGTAGTATGTTGTTTAATCTCCATGTATTTGTAGTACTTTCCGCTTTCTTCTTGCAGTTGATCTCTAGTTTCAAAGCATTATAATCAGAGAATATGGTTAATATGATTTCAACCCTCTTATATTTGTTGAAGCTATCTCCATGTCTCACTATGTGGTCAATTCTTGAGAATGTTCCATGTGCACTAGAGAAGAATGTAAAAGCAGCCGTTTTGGGACAGAAGGCTCTGTAAATGTCAGTTATATCCATTTGGTCTGATCTGTCATTTAAGGATGTGATTTCCTTATTGATTTTCTGTTTGGATGATCTGTCCATAGCCGACAGTGGGGTATTTAGGTCTCCTACTATGATAGTGTTTTGGTCCGTTTCTTCCTTTAGTTCTGTTAGTAATTGCTTTATATATTTTGGGGCTCTCTGATTGAGAGTGTAGATATTAATAAGTGTTAGTCTTCTTGATGAATGATTCCTTTTATCATTATGAAGTGTTCCTCAATACCTTTCTTTACATTTTTATTTTGAAATCTATATTATCCAATGTTAGTACCACTACTCCCTCTTTTCTCTGAATGCCATTTGCTTGGAATATCAGTTTTCTTCCTTTCAATTTGAGTCTATATTTGTCTTTGGAACTGAGATGTGTCTCCTAGAGGCAGCATATGGTGGGTTTTGGTTTTTGATCCAATCTGCAACTCTGTGCCTTTTTATTGGTGAGTTCAGTCCATTTACATTGAGTGATTATTGAAATTTGAAGTCTTCTTATAGCCATTTTATCTTTTGCTTTCTGGTAGCTCAGTGTTCCCATTGCTTCCTTGTCCTTGTGTTTCTGTTTTCTTTATTTTGGTTGGCTTTTCTAGGTTTTCCTTCTGGTTCTTCTTGTTTTATGTTATATACTTCGGTTCTGAGTCTTTGGTGTGTTGTTACTATTATGAATATGTAAAGGATAGTTATATATGTATATGCGTGTATATGTGTGTGTGTGTGTGTGTGTGTGTGTGTGTATAGAGTCATCTTTTTTCTTCTGCACATGCTTTATCTCCATTCCCCTTTGCGAATTTGGATCTGAATCCTCCCCTTTTCAGTCGTTGTTTTCTCAGTTTATCCCTATATATGCTGAACGTTTATTAATATCTTGCTATAACAAAGTTCTTCTTATTTTAAGCTTAAAATGCTCTGTTCCTAGTAAGGGTTGCACTCCTCTGCTTTTATCAGCCTGCTAGTCACCTTACTCCAAATTATTTATTTATTTATTTTTGTCATTTTGTTTTAGGTGAGCTGACCACTTTCAGTATTTCCTGTAGTGTAGGCTTCAGGTGTAGTATTCCCTTAATTTTTGTATGTCTGGAAAGTTCATTTCTCCTTCATATCTAAAGGAGAGCTTAGTTGGATACATTATTCTAGGCTGGTATTTCCTTTCACTTAATAGTTTGAATATTTGATTCCACTCCTTTCTGGATTGTAAGGTTTGTGCTGAGAAGTCCAACGATAATCTAATGGGTTTTCCTTTATAAGTTAACATCTTCTTTCCCCTGGCTGCCCTGAGAATTCTGTCTTTGTCATTGATTTTTGATAATTTTAATATAATGTGCCTTGGTGAAGGCCTTTTTGGGTTGAGATAATTGAGTGTTCTGTTGACTTCTTGAATTCCAAGCTCCAGCTCATTCCTTAGATTTTGGAAATTCTTGTCAACTATTTGTCCGAAAATACTTTCTCATCCCTGTCCTTTTTTCTCCCCTTCGATAATGCCCATTTTCTTATGTTTCCTCTCCTGGTGGTGTCAACTAGTTCTTGTATTTCTCTTTCATTAGTTTTCATTCTTCAGTTTCTCTCTTCTTCCTTCTGATTTATTTCTAGATTTGTGTCTTTGATATCACTGATCGTTTCCTCCATTTGGTCCACTATTTTCCAGATTTGTTCTTTCATTTTTCAGCTCTTGCAGTGTGTTCTTTATCTCCAGAAGGCCTATTTGTTTCTTTTCAAGGGTTTCAATCTCCTTGCTAATGAACTCATTCTGCTCATCTAGTTGTTTTTTAAATTCCTGAAACTGTTAATGTGATTCGTTTCAGATTTCATTGAGGTTTTTCAGAAGTACCATCCTGAATTCTCTGTCATTTAAGTTGCATATTTCTATGTCTGTAAGCTTATTTTCTGGAGATTTTCCTCTTTCTTTCTGAGATGACTTGTTCCCTTAGTTGTTCTCGGTTTTTAGTGGACTGTTTCTGTGCCTGGACGTTAATGGAAATGTGTTCTGCTTTTTTTTTCCCCAGAAAGAAGATTTATTATATAATAGTCCCTAGCCTATTGCAAAGAAGGTATTTTTCTTTCGGTTTCCAGTAGGTTGTGTCTAAGCCTCTCGGATCTTTGCTTTATATAAAGTCTTAATAATGTCTTTTTTTCCTTATAGATGTTTAATCACACTCGCTATCCTCAGTCTCAGTTCCTGTTAGTGTTAGCGACAGTTTTGGTAGTGCTTGCTCAGATTCCCCTGGGGCTTTGTGGTGATAGGCCTTGGAGGGTATGGGTAGAGGGGCCCTCTGGGTTGGAGGTTGGGAGGTGCAGCTCAGCCTTGGTTTTGCAACTGTGGCTGGTAAAAATCAACTGTTTTTTCTCTGCCATCCCCGCTTTTCTGCTATCCCCGCTTCTCTGCTTTCTTCCATGATAACTGGGCATTGCTGCCAGCTGTTTAGAGCTCACAGCACTCCCAGGCAGAGCTGTTCAGGGAACTCCCTGTACTTTCTCCCCTCCTCTTCCTCCTACAGTGAGCTCTGGTGGCTGTGAGAGGCAGCTTCTTTGTTTCTTCTAGTCCACCGCCCAATACCTACGGTTCTGACCTGTGGTAGCTCTTATGCGCAGATCCTATGCTCAGACCTGCTGGTGTGCAGTTTGGGTGTTTTCTGTTGAATTTTAGATGTTCAGCTTATTGTTGTTTCAAGGGGAGAGACCTGTGGATGTTTCTCAATCTGCCATGTTTAATCTAGTTCTCTTATGTAACTGTTTTAAAGAAGAAATTTAGCAATGTGTATCAAAAGCCTTAAGTTTTTATTCTCTTTAACCTAATAGTTTCATTTTCTATATTCATAGGTGGTCACATAAACCATCTATGTCATGTGGAAGACATTATTTTTAGATGCCTAGTATTTGAACTTCCTTCCTCTATTTGTAATATCTTTCACTGAGTGAGTCTTGGGAGTAGTATTTATTTCAGTTGTCTGACTATCTCCTACCTACCCCCATAGGATGTAAATTCTGTACATACAGGGATTTTGTTCCCTACTGTACCAGTATCTAGAATTGGGTATAGCTTATAGTAGGTGCCCAATGAAAAGAACTTGAGTCCTACGTACTCACTTTTCTGGATTCCCTTGCAGCTAGTTTGTGGGCGAGTAGCTTGGTCTTTGTTAGATGAATCTGTGCTATATTTGGACTCAGGAGTAAAGGTGTAAAAATTAGGGCCTGAAGAGGATTCTTACCCAACAGTAGAATTTGTAGGACAATCAAGGTCTTTTCCGAGTATAAAAAGTGGTGCTCCAAAGTGCAGTGCCATATTCACCAGTGATAACATCAGTTAGCTCACCAGACCCATGTTTTCAGATTTGCTCCTCCTCACGTAGATCAGAGGCTGATTCTCTAGCCTCCCTGATGATTCTCTGAGTCCTTAATTTCTCAAAATTTTATTTTCTTAATTTTTAAATTTAAAATATATGTACCAAAAAATGTGTAAAATGAGTATCATTTTAAGGTAAAATGTTTAACTTCCAGATTAAGAAATCAACTGAACTAATATCTTAGAAGGTTCCTGTTTATCCTTTACTTATGACAGTACTTCTCCCACCCCTAAAGAGTACCACTATCTTGATTTTTTTGTTAATCACTCTTTTCTTTATAGTTTTACCACACATGCATCTATCTCTAAACAATATATTATTTGGTTTTGGACACAAAGCATGTTTTTTCTTTCCCAACTTAATTCTTTTAGTCTGTGTTATGTTTTTTAGATTCTCACATTGCTTGTATTCAGCTGGTGTGTACTTGCATGAATGTACTTGTTTTTACTTGGTGTCTGTTTTGGTTGGTCAGTTTCTGTGCTGCTTGGTTATTAAATACTTTGAAAATCATCCCTGGATTCATTCATTTGATGTATGTCCCATATAAGATTCTGTTGTGTGGATTTTCTGTAATTTGTCCATTCAATTATCGATAAATATTTGAATGTTTTCATTTTTTTAGCATTATAAAAAAAGCTACAATGAGCATTCTTATAACGTCTTTTATTCATGCACAGGGGCACGTACATTCTCAAGAGTATATAACAAGGAATGGAATGCTCTTTACTTGGTACACACATCTCCAGATTTACTTGGAAATATCACTGTTGCCAAAATATTTGTATCAATTTACACTCCCACTAGCTTCCTCCTTGCTCCACATCCTTGACAACATTTAGTACCATCTCGCCTTAAATTTTTCCAAACTAGTGAGTGTGACATGATATTTCATTGTGGGTTTTGTTTGTTTATCGTGGTTATTAATAATTAAGTGTCTTTTCATAATTTTATGGACTATGTTTCTTCTGTGAAAATGCTGATTCATGTCTTTTGGTTATTTGTCTATTGAGTTGTATTTTTCTTACCAATTTATAGGAATTCTTTAAATATATAGTTTTATGAGTTGAACGTGTCTTCTCAGTTTTAGGTTGTTTTGTACTTTCTTGATAATTGTGTTTTGTCCAACAAAAGTTCTTAATTTTAATGTAATTCCATCTTTTAGTTAATGCTTTGTGCTTTCCACATCTTAAGAAATCTTTCAGTCTATGGCCATGCCACCCTGAACAAACCTGATCCCATCTGATCTCGGAAGCTAAGCAGGATTGAGCCTGGTTAGTACTTGGATGGGAGACCACCAAGGAAGACCACATACTATAGACGTAAAAAATAAAAATAAGGGATTGTAGGATGACAAATTCCTTGCAATCTGTGAGGTCAACCAAGGGTTGCCTTGCCTAAAAAAATTTAAAAAAACGATCTTTCTCAGTGTGGAGATCATAAAGTCTTCCAAATAATTTTAAGTTTTTCCTTCCATATTTAAATATCTTTTTAATTGGAATTTTTTGTTTGGTTGGTTTCAGGTAGGGATCCAATTTATTATATTTTTGATATGAATAACCAGTTGTTACTGTGTCATGTATGAAATAGTGCCCCCTTTCCCTACTAATTTGCGAACTCAGTCTGTCATACATAAAGTTTTCATGTATGGGATGTTTCTAGGTTCTTAATCTTGTTCCATCGGTCTGTTTATTCTTGTGACAGAACCACATTATCTAAATTACTCTATCCCCACTCCATCTGGTTCTTGTTCTTAGGAATATTTTGATTACTTAGGTCTTTATTTATTTATTTATTTTTGGGTATAAATTTCCTTTACTGTTTTTATTGTAGTAAATATATATAAAACATATAATTTGCCATTTTAACCATACCGTAGTGTACAATTTAGCAATGTTATTTACATTCACAATATTGTACAATGTTACCACTATCTAGTTCCAAAACTTTGTTACTCCAAACAAACTCTGTGCCCATTGTGCAGTAATTCTCTCCCCTTCCTTGGCCCAGTCTCTGGTAACTTCCAATCTTTTTGTCTTTATGAATTTGTCTTTTTCTAGATATTTCATATAAATGGAATCTCATAATATTTGTCTTTCTGAGTCAGGCCTATTTTACTTAGCATAATGTTTTCAAGGTTCACCTATGTTGAATCAAAACTTCATTCTTTTTTATGACTGGATAAGATTGCATTGTATGCATATACCACATTCTGTTCATCTATCTGTCATTGGGACACTTGGGTTGTTGCCACTTCTGTGTATTGTGAATAATGCTGCTATGAGGACTGGCATACAAATATCTGAGGCCCTACTTTCAATTCTTTTGAGTACCCAGGAATGGAATTGCTGAATCATATGGTTATTCTACATTTAACTTTTAAGGGAACTACCAAATTGTTTTCCATAGGGTTTCCTCTTGTGTATAAACTGTATGATCAGATTGTCAAATAAAGTACCCTATTGCATTTTAGGTTCCTTTATTCAATCTTTAGATCATTTGAGGGTGGTAGACCTATTCTGATATTGAGTCTTCTAATACAATTATATAGTATATCTCTCTAGACAGGACTTTCTGATATATTTTGATTAAATTTTATAGTTTCCTTATAGGGATCTTGTACATCTTTTGTTGGGTTTATTCTTCTTAATATTTTTTATTTTTATTGTTAATTTTATAAAAATGAAGTATCCCAGTTGCTATTGTTTTAAAATAAATTGACTTTTGAATACTTTAGATTCTGTGAAGACTTTCTCAGTTTACATTCTCATAATTCATCTGTTATTCTCCTTTTAATTTTCTATATACATAGTCACATAATCTGCAAGTGAATGACAGTTTTGTTTCTTCCATTCCAATCTTTATTCTTTTTTATTTTCCTTTCTTTACTGCACTGGTGGACCTGAAGTTTAATGTTTAATAGAAGCCATTTTTTTCTTGTTCCTAATCTCAGAGGGATTGTTTTCGACTAGTAACCATTGAGTTTGATATTTACTTTAGGGTTTTGTTTGTTTGTAGATGACCTTTTCAAATTAAGAAATTTCCCTTCTATCTGAGTTTCAGTGAATATTGAATTTTGGAGAGTAATTTTTCTGTATTATACTGAGATAGTGTTTTTTTCCTCCTTTAATCTCAATGTGATGATTAATACTAATAGTTTTGCAATAGTTAATTAATGTTGCATTTCTTGTACTGGACACAGATTAGTGTAATACATTACCAAATCCTATTTGGTAATTATTTTTTTTTAGGATTTTTATATCTATGTTTATAAGAGGATCGACTAATGTACTTTCCCTTATATTAGTTTTTGTAAGATTGAACTTTTTGTTCTTTGAATGTTTGGAAGAACTCATCCATAAAGCCATTTGGGTCTGGTACTTTGTGGGGTTTTAAATCTCTGATTTAGTCTGTTTAAAGCTATAGGACTGTTCAGATTTTCCTTTTTTTTTTCCTTTGAGTCAGACTTGATAAGGAATCTATCCCCCAGGAATTCATCCATTTCATTTAAGCTTTTAAATTTATTGGCATAAACTTAAATTGTTTATAATACCCTCTATTTAATCTCTTTAAATTATAGATATGTTCCCTTTTCCATATCTAAAATTATTTAACAGTTCCTTCCTTTTCTTCCCTCCTCTCCCCCCTGAACATTCTTGTCAGTGGTAGATCAGCCTTCTGAAACACCAACTTTTGGTTTACTTATCTGTTGTATTTATTTTATTTTATTAATATCTACTCCTTATTTCCTCCTACTTTCTGTGGGTTTATTATGCTGTTTTTTCCTTAAACTTCTCAAGTTGGATGCTCAACTCGTTTTTTTAAGACTTTAAAATTTTTTAAGGCTATAAATTTCCTCCAAGTACCTCTTTAGTTGTATTCCTCAAGATTTGATAAGCAGTATTTTGTCATTTTACAATTGATATTTTATATTTTCCATTATTATTTCTTATTTGACCCATAAGTAGTTTAGGAAAATATTTTAAAGTTCTAAACATAGGCTATATTTATAGTTAGCTTTCTGTTACTAATTTTTAACTTAATCATGTTGTACTTAGAGAATGTGGTTTGTATCTGTCTGATACCAGTCTTTTGGAATATGTTGAGGTTTGCTTTAAGGACTAGTGTGTGATTAATTTTCATAAACATAGCCTTTGTTCTCTTTACTGGGTGAAGTGTTTTACATATGTCCACTTTATTAACCTTGCTAATTGCATTGTTTAAATCTCCTATATCTTGTTTGATTATTTTATTTACCATTCTATCAATTTCTGTAAAGGTATTAAAAACTCTTACTCTGACAAGATTTGTTAGTGTCTCCCTGTGGTCCTGTCAGTTTTTACTTTATATGTATTTTTAGGCTACCTTTTTGGGTATATATGAATTTAGATTGTTATATCTTTCTGGTTAATTGAATATTTTATTATTTAGTAATGATCCTCTTTATCTGTAGTTATGTTATTTGCCTTAAAATCTATTTTGCAACTACTGATACAGCTACACCATCTTTCTTTTGATTAATATTTGCATGGCATGTCTTTTTCCATCTTCTGACAGAAACTTTGAATATTTTTATAGTTTAGATGTGTGTCTTGTAACCTGGATCTTATTTTTATCCAGTCTGACATTATGTGTATTTTATGGAGAGTTTAGCTTATTTTCATTTAATGTAATTTTGATATAGTTTTTTCCATTGGGTGAGCTTTATATCTGCCCTTCTTTATTTCTCTTCCTCCTGATTTTGAGGACTATTTGAGGCATTTTCTTTTTCTTCCCTCTTTAACGTTGCTGTTTCCCTTTAAGAACTGGATCTCTGAAGGCGGGTGTCCTCCCGTATGCGCGCAATATGCACCAGGGGCCTGGTGCACTGTGGGGTGGGGAGGGGGTGTGCAGGGTGCACCAGGGGCCTGGCGCACCCTGGGCATGGTCCATGGCTCCACCTGGGGTGTGAACCCAGGACCTTCTGTGTGCAAAACAGACGTGCTAACCAGTACACTATGGAGTTACCCCGAGGCATTTTTTAAATTTTCTCATTATCTTTCTCTTTGCTTATGTATAAATTTTATGATTTATTTATAGCCATCTAATAGTTACTCTATTTATTTCAACATGAACTTCACAAAGTTGAAAGTTAAAAATTTTCCTTTCTCATAGAGTTCCAGTACTTCAGAAAGTTTTTAATCTGGTCACTCCTTTCCCTAGATAGCCCTGCCCTGTTCCATCCACCAGATCAGCATCAAAAAAAGTTTAGCCCCTTTTTCTTCTGTTTAAATTTACTCAAAATTCTGTTTAAATTTACTCACACATTTACCAATGTCTTGTCATACTATCCCTTGTTGCATTTCAGATATTTAACTTTAGATTCTTTTTTCTTTTGCATGAAGTAGCACAGCTATTAGGCTTTCTTTTAAAAGGGGTCTTATTATTGGCTAATTGTTTCAGTTTTTGTCTGAAAATTTCTTTATTTACCTTGGTTTTTAAAAGATATTTTTGGGTGGCTCCATAGTGTAGTGGTTAGCACGTCTGCTTTACATGCAGAAGGTCCTGGGTTCACACCCCTGGTGGAGCCACAGACTAAACCCTGGGTGTGCCAGGTCCCTCGAGTGCGCAGGCCCTGGGTGTACG
>CM053509.1:82087997-82123052 GCA_028627145.1 Eidolon dupreanum
ATTGGTCACCTTTTTTGTCTTTTCATGTATCTTTAAATTTTTTCATCATATACCAGACATTATCTATGAAAGAATAGTAAATGCTGAAATAAATGATATTTATCTCCAGGAAAAGATGTGGACTTTCTTTTTTCAGGTGGCTAGAGTGGGAGCTGAGTCTGTATAATATGTACTTGACCCATTCTGGTGCTTTGTTGCAGCTTTAGTTGGATTGAATTTTACCACTAGCTTCAAACGTTTTGAGGCAGGACTAAGACTTTTGCTAGGGCCCCATGTTTAAGCACTAGAGATTGTCTAGAGGTTTTCAGCTGAGCTTTACAGCTGAGTTCCCACCTCTCAGAACTGTGGGAGATCTCTCCCTGTTTTATAGCCTAACTGGTGGGTCTTTGGGTTGGTAGGGAGTTCTCCTTGCTTCCCAATCCTACCTTATGCTTTCTGTACTTTGAGACATCTCTTGCACCTTGTCCTTCGGCCTTTTGAGGATAGCTGTCCTATATGCTATAATGGCCTCACATACTACTAAGGTTTCTTTCAGATCTGTCCAAATCCCAAATTTTAGTAGCTGAAAGCTCATATTGCTTCAAAGAGGTTTGCTCAGCTCTCCTCTGCTTCCAGCTGTTGATGACTAACCCCAAGCTCTCTCTGAAGCCTAAGTGAAAGGGTTGTTGAGTTGGTTCCTAAATTTGCCTGTTGAGCATGCCTGATATTCTTAGGATTGTAATATGCCATGCCAGCCTACATGTTGCTGTTAAAATTTGGGGTGGTTTTGTTACAAACCATATCCTCTGGCTGTTGCATCAGAAGTAAAAGCAGCCATGAGTTTCTTCTCTCTTATTGAGAGCTCATTACTTTCTGTAATTAATTCATTTAGGTCTATTTGTTTTCTTAGAACTTGGATTTTTAAAAAACTATGGTTTTGTGGTTTAGAGTCATACATCCCTTAATGATGGGAATACATTCTGAGAAATGTGTCATTAGGCTATTTCGTCGTTATGCGAACATCATACAGTGTACTTAGACTAACCTAGTGTTATACCTTACTTCACAACTAGCTTGTATGGTATAGCCTGTTGCTCCTAGGCTATCAGCCTGTTCAGCCTGTAACTGTACAAAACAACATGAGATTAAATCAAGCACAAGAAAAAAATGATGCAATCAAGAGATGAGGTAAACACATGACTTATGAAGCTACTGCTTGAGTAACAGCATACTCTTTTACAGCAAACCTTTTTTTTAATAAGTAGAAAGAGTACACTCTAATGATAAAATGTATAGTATAGTAAATACATAAACCAGTAACAGTCATTTATGGTCATTATCAAGTATTATGTACTGTACATAATTGTATGTGCTATACTTTTGTTAAACTGGCAGTGCAGTAGGTTTGTTTACATCAGCATCACCACAAATGTGAGTAATATGTTGTACTACAACATATGACAACTACAGTCTCACTAGGCAATAGAAATTTTTCAGCTCTCTTATAATGTTATGGAATCACTGTCATATATGTGGTCCATCTTTGATTGAAATGTCTTTATGTAACACATGACTGTATCTGGCTTGTTAAGATTGTTAGAGTGAGAAAGCTGATCTTTTTCAACTTTCTATGAATAGACTGGAAATAAAACTTATAAAGCGTGTCCTTTTATATTTGTTTTTCAGATTAATATATTTTGGTGGCTATGGGTGTAGGAGACACAATGAACTCCAAGACTGTTTTGATGTTCATGATGCATCTTGGGTAAGAGAGTAATCACTGTTTACATTTCCTTTAATTTAGTATTACCTTGAATTCTTTAGAAATAATGAACCCAGTAATTCTCATTTTAATTTACCATAATTAACACTATAAAAAATGTGTTTTCTCTCTTTTGAACTTGGATTCAATTGGAGGAGGCTACTGGCAGAGTAATTTCTTTTCTTACATCATTAATCACTTATACCTGCTTCTGTTAGACAAGTGGAGACTTTTAGTATAACTTGGAAAAACTTCATAGGTAACCAAAGGGCTATTGCTGACATATAGCTGCTTTTAGATATGTCCACTAGAACCTATAATAGCTCAGACAGGCTTCTACACAAGGGTAAATTGGTGGTGATGTTACCTTTCCTACTTATTCTTACTGGTTCGAGAATAAACTATTAAATAAAGAAGTCATGACTTATAAAAATGAAATTATTAAAAGAGAACTTTAAAAACCATCAATCCCACCACCAAGCTCTTTAGTTTTATCTTCTATTACTGTACATTATTATTGTGCATTATTAATATATAGTACATTTTGTGTATATCTGTTTGCATATGGGTTTTTTAAAAATTATTCATGTATTTACGTGGATTTTTAGTTTTTCAAATGAAATATCTTTAAAGCTTTGCTACTTACAATATTAATAATAATTTTCAGAAATATAACTTCTTATGATTTATAATCTATTTTTAATCATCAGTGAACACTCTCACTTTTTTCTCCCCTAGTACAGTTAGGCTAATGAGGATGTTCTGAAGTTTTTGGTGTGCAAGTGGATTTTTTTGTTTAGATTCTAAACTAAGTATATTGTTTAGTTTATTTGACAAGACTATTAAGTTTATTTGACAAAAAAAAAGAATGATGTGTTTCAGATATAAAACATAAAACTGGAACAGAGGTCAGCTAGAATAGCAATAGAGGACTTCAGCAATGTGGAAGATGCTAAATACAGTATAACTGCTAAATCTTTGTCTTCCCAACAGTTTGGTCTCTTAGAAGACAAAAAGAGTAAGCATAATTCTAACCTATAAGAACAAATTACTTGGTTAAGTAGAAGTAATTGGAACTTTTGGGAAAAAGTTTCCTTAAAGTTTCTAACTGCAAAGATTAGGAAATCTGAGAATGTACTTAAAAAAAAACAGATTTCAAATATAAATGTTATGTCTTCTGCAATTTTAAAAGAGACAGTCCTTTGAAGGAATTGGAAAGTTGTTAATAAGTAAAATTATGATACACTGCAAGCAGTACTATGAGAAGAAAAGTTGCCAGGAGGTGATGCCGATGTTGGTCTGGGGACCACACCTTGTGAGCCACTGGCTTGTGCATTAGCTTTATGACTAATGTAACACGTGACTCTATTTTTACAAAGGTATCTGTTAATTTACCAGTAAATACACAATGAAACTATAACAATCATCTGAAAGTTATGAAATCTTTTAAATATTTTTAAAATTTCCATTTTAGGAAGAGCAGATATTCTGGGGATGGCATAATGATGTTCATGTATTTGACACAAAGACACAGAGTTGGTTTCAACCAGAAATTAAAGTAAGTATTGTAAAAAAACTTACATTTATATATTCTTTGAAACTTTTAGAATGTATTTTTTACTAAGTTATTTGGATTTTAATAATTGAGATTGAAATCACATACAAAAGGCTTCTCATGGGTACTGTCACTAATACTATTTTTCAAATTACATATTTTTCTCCAGGTTAGCTAAAGTTTTCTAGAAAAATCTTGTAAAGAGGTACCATCTCATTACTCACAAGTGTGATGACCTGATTTAATAAAGGCTCTTTTGCAAAGTCTTTTTATAACAAAGTCCATGATTTTAAAAAGCCCATGTTTTGTAAACCGTTGAAACCAGAGCTACATGCAATTGTAGCATGACGAAAATATATTATTAATACTCTTTAATGTGCTAGTGAGCAGACAAATTCAAATTAGCTTAAGCATAGCTGGAAAGTATATTTTGGAAGAGCTCACACAGTGGAAGGAAGAGCTGTAGGGATCAGGACCTCAGGAATTGGAGCAACTTATTCAACACCATCACAATACTTTCCGTCTCTCTTTGTTGGCTTCTCCTATTTCTCTGTGTACTAGCTTCATTCTGTCTACTGCATACTGGCTGGCTTATTTAGGAAGGAATACGGCCCTGGCTACATAAGCAATTCTTTCTACTGGTGCTATATTCTCTCAGTGTCTGTATATTTGTCCTAGGAAAGGCCTCTGGCTCTTCCTGGGCATGTTCCCACGCTTTATATCAGTCCTCATTTCCAAGGGAATGAGTGGCTAGGCCCACTGCTGGGGCAGCAGGGTATTGATTGTTAGTCATCAGAACTGTGCAGAATGAAATTCTGGGGATGGCATAATGAATGATGTTCATGGTTCAACAGGCAAAACCAAAATTTTCCACTAATATGCATACATCATCAAAATTCTTTGCAGTCCAACTTCTGTTGATGGAAGTAATAGGAAGGTCTATGCAAAATAGTAAGTGGTATGAGGTTTAATCTTTCTCAATATTCTCTTTTTCCAGGCAATGAATTTCAGGTTACCAGTGCTCTTCTATTCTCTTCATCCCATTTCTAATTTTGGAACTAATCAGCTGTCAGTTATTTCTACTTGTTGATTGAATTTTACTTTAGTCAGCATTGAATTTTAAGATTTGTGTCTTTTATTATTAATGAAATAAAAGAATTTTATTGCTGTTAAAATAATTTCATGTCAGCAAGCAGGTAGAGAGTTATTATTGGGACTGGCTCTACTGAAACTCATTCTAGGTTTCTTTCAGGCCTCTTAACCCTCAACTTCCTTAAATAAGCAAGGGTCTGAAACTACCAAAGGCATATTTTTAGATTGTGCACCTGCAGATAAGGCAGCTGAGGTAGCCTATAATCAGTTTTTTAGACTTCAGGTCTTTCTGTTTCTCTCTCCCTACCTTGATTTGTATCCCTCCCCTCCTTCTAATCTAACAGAAGCACATGACTTCTGCATATGGCATCTCCAGATGACTGACCTGATTTTAGTTATACTTAACAATATATTCGCTCCAATTTTCCTGATGATATCTTCAAAAAATTCTTACATTGTTTACATTGTATCTGAAAGTTTTTCTAACATGGTTGTACTTGGAATCCATTCTCTTTATTTTTCAGAGACATTCTTAAATTCATTATTTCCAAATATCTCTATCAAAAAACATGGCAGTATGTTAGAATGTAACAATTATTGGTGTCAAAGTTGAAAAAACTGGATTTTCATTCTAATTGTGTCATGAAAGTCCTGTGTGCTTTAGATAAGTCATTTAGTGTGTCATCTGTAAAATAGGAGGTTGAATGTGTTTTCCTACATGGAATTTTTACCTCTATAAGAGTAATATAGTAATAATAGGAACCTTTGTGTTGTTTTTAGTATTTCAAACAACCTAATAAGCATTGTGCATTATTTATGCAGTTAAGCACACAGACCAAGACAAATGCCATTTCTTTGTTTTTGTTTGAAATTATATGAATTCAGTTTCTTCAGAAGCTTTGGTTGACTATTAAATCCATTTGATAAAAAGAAGAAATTTGATATTTATTTCATAAAAATGTCTTTATAGTAGAATTTTTCCAAATTTTCAGATCAGTTAAGTATAATAATTAAAATTTTGTTTTGCTGGATAGGCTGGGAACCACAACTCAAAAGGTTCTCTCTCATTAATTTGTTACGTAGGTAATACCTAAATTACTGTGCTGACTTTAGCAGTACTTCAAGTAAGGCTGAGACGTCTGGAGAGTTATGATATTGGATGTAGAACTTAAATTTCCTATACCTGTATTCAGTAGCCAATGAGCTGATTTGGGTTCTTTCAGAACTTGCAATGAAATATATATTCAAGGGCACTCACCATGAAAACATGGAAATTATGCAGAAAATTCTTCCTTCAAATGTTATTCATTCATCTACTTACTACACTCTCTTTTCTTTAGAATGTCTCTAAAAAATAAAGATAATGGATTCCAAGTACAGTCATGTCAGAAAAACTTTCAGATACAATGTAGGGAAAAATCTGCTGTATTTATTGAAAGTATAGAGAAGTATTATCAGTTAATGTGGAGAGTTTTAGTAAGAGATAAAAAAAAACAGCACTGTTTGGCTTAAGCCAAAACTGAAGTTCTTGTTGTAGACTTTAAAACATCAAGAGTTCTGTGGGAAAGATTTAATTTTTTAGGGTCTCTGAGATCATCACACCGTGTACTGCTCACTTATTAACTGTATGGGACAGGGAAGAAAGAGAATCTTTTAAAATTTGATTTTTAAATCCTTATATTTTAAGCTAAAATTTATATGAAATCTTATTTTGCTAAATAGTGTCAGACATTTAAAAAGTGCTTTAAAAAGATCAGAGTGAATAAATTTCACTCTTGAAGAATATGGGTATACCTCAGAGATATTGCAGGCTTGGTTCCAGACCACTACAATGAAGTGAATATTGCAATAAAGTGAGTCACATGAAGTTTTTTGTTTCCCAATGCATATAAAGGTTATTTTTACACTACGCTATAGTCTATTAAGTGTGCAGTTACATTATGTTTAATACTTTAAGTAAAAAATAGTTTATTGCTAAAAAATGCTAACCATTATCTGAGTTTTCAATGAATTGTAATCTTTTTGCCTGCGGAGGATCTTGCCTGGATGTTGATGGCCAGTGACTAATCAGGGTGGTGGTTGCTAAAGGTTGGGGATTGATATGGCAGTTTCTTAAAAGAAGACAACAGTGAGGTTTGCTACATTGATTGGCTCTTCTTTTCATGAACTGTTTCTCTGTAGCATGTGATGCTGTTTGATAGCATTTTGCCCACAATAGAATTTCTTTCAAAATTGGAGCCAATTCTGTCAAACCCTGCTGCTCCTTTACCAAGTTTATCTCATATGCTAAATCCTTTGTTGTTATTTCAACAGTCTTCATAGCATCTTCACCAGGAGTAGATTTCATTTCAAGAAACCACTTTGTTCCTCCTTAACGAGGAACTCCTTATCCATTAAAGTTTTGTAATGAGATTGTAACAATTCAGTCACATCTTCAGGTTCCACTTCTAATTCTAATTCTCTTGCTGTTTCCACCACATCTCCAGTTACTTCTACTGAAGTCTTGAATCCTTCAAAGTCATCCATGAGGGTTAGAATCAACTTCTTCTAAACTCTTGTTAATGTTGACATTTTGATCTCTTCTCATGGATCACAAATGTTCTAAATGGCATCTAGAATGGTGAATCCTTTCCAGAAGATTTCAGTTTACTTTGCCCAGGTCCATCAGAAGTATTATTATTAATGGCAGCTATTGCCTTATGAAATGTATTTCTTAAATGATAAGACTTGAAAGTCAAAATTATTCCTTGATCCGTGGGTTGCAGAACAAATGTTGCATCAGCAGGTGTGAAAACATGAATCTCATTGTACTTCTCCATCAGACTCCTGCTTGACCAGGTGCATTGTCAATGAGCAGTAATATTTTGAAAGGAATCTTTTTTTTTTCAGAGTAGTAGGTCTCAACAATAAAATTGGACTTAAAATATTCAGTAAACCATGTTGTAAACAGATGTACTGTCATCCAGGCTTTGTTGTTGCATTTACAGAGTACAGATAGAGTAGATTTAGCATAATTCTTAAGGGCCTAGAATTTTCAGAATGGTAAATGAGCATTTTTTTGAGTAGAAATGAGTTTCTACTTAAAGTCATCAGTTGCATTAGCCACTGATAAGAAAGTTAACCTGTTCTTTGAAGTCAGGCATTGATTTCTCCTTTCCAGCTAGGAAAGTCTTAGATGGTGTTTTGTTCCAATATAAGGAAGGCTGTTTTGTCTACATTGAAAATCTATTGTTTAGTGTAGCCACCTTCATTAATTATCTTAAATCTGGATAATTTGCTGCAGTTTCTACATCAGCACTTGTTGCTTCACCTTGCACTTTCATGTTATAGAGATGACTTCTCTCCTTAAATTTCATTAACCAACTTTTGCTTACTTTAAACTTTTCTTCTGCAGCTTCCTCACCTCTCTCAGCCTTCACAGAATTGAAGAGAGTTAGAGCTTTGCTCTGGATTAGGCTTTGATTTAAGGGGTGTTCGATCAGGGTTGATCTTCAGTCCAGACCACTAAAACTTCCTTCATATCAGCAATAAGAATGTTTGACTTTCTTATCATTGGCGTGTTCACTGGAGTAGCACTTTTAATTTCCTTCAAGAACTTTTCCTTTGCATTCATATCTTGACTGTTTGGTACAAGAGGCCTACCTTTCTGCTTATCTCTGCTTTTGACTTATCTTAGCTTTCAACATGCCTTCCTCACTAAGTTTAATCATATCTAATTTTTGATTTAAAGTGAGAGACGTATGACCCTTCCTTTCACTTGAACACTTAGAGGCTATTTTAGGGTTATTAATTGGCCTAATTTTATTGTTATTATGTCTCAGAGAATATGGAGGCCTGAGGAGAGGGAGAAGGATGGGGGAGTGGCCAGTCAGTGGAGCAGTCAAAACATACACAGTTATCAGTTAAGTTTGCCATCTTACATGTGTCAGGTTCATGGTGCCCCTAAAATAATTACAGTAATAACATCAAAGATCACTGATGACAGATCACCATAACAAAAAAAATAATAATGAAAAAGTTTGAAATATTGCAAGAATTACCAAAATATGACAGAGACACAAGAGAGCGAATGCTGTTGGAAAAATGGAGGTCATAGACTTGCTTGATGCAGCATTGCCAAAAACCTTCAGTCTGTATGAAATGCAGTGTCTGCAAAGCACAATAAAGTGAAATCAATAAATTGAGGTATGCCTGTGGTATTTGCTATAATTATTACATTTAGATTGAACTTTTACATTAGGCCTTTTAATTGAATTACATAGATAATGTTAATTTAGTGGTCAAATATTTTCATACGAAGCATAAGAATGTGATATTACATATTTCAAGTCTTTGTACTCTGTTTTCTTATCTCTGTTTGCAGGGAGGAGTTCCACCCCAGCCACGAGCTGCACATACATGTGCAGTTCTTGGAAATAAGGGCTACATCTTTGGTGGACGTGTTTTGGTTAGTATTTTTAATGGAAATAATCTTTTTACATGTGATGTTGCTTATAAAAATTCATCCTCTGATTTTATAGAACAACTGAACATTCAAATAATCTAGAGATTAAAATGCCATTTAATAACTTTTATCTCTATTCCCAAACAGACCATACATAAATAATCATAGATAATTATAAATCATATTTTAATGAGGAGAATCCTTTAGTGTATTATCAGAAAAATTTAATTTCTTATCATCTAAATACTATTAGTTTAAACTCATTTATTCCTTTGACACATTAATTTGATAGCTCTGTGTTAGTTTTATTAATGGTTAACATTGTTCCCCAATATATAAACTTCTTATGTTAACTACAATAATCTGTTTTTAATATGAATTTATTTTAATCCATTTCCTAATTGCCCCGGGAATACCCACCAGATGCACTTGCAGCCGCAGTGTTTACCCCAACATAATTCATGGATTATAGTCCTAACCTTACCCCCAAAGTTTGCCACAAAATATCTTGCTTTTATTATTATTTTCGCATCACTCTAGTATATCGATAGTCTTTGGAAACAAATGACATCATTCTGTTTATAGCTTCTGTTTTTAGTAGTAGTATTTTCATTTACACAATATAGTAATTCTCGATTGCTGAAAATGTCAAATCCTAGAAAACGTAGCATTCCTAAGAGTAATGTTAATATTGTTCTCAAACACTTGTTAGCCGAAGAATCTGATTTATGTATACATTTCTGTTACATTAGGATTAGAGACAAGTTCTGTTTAGAAATAACTCCAAGAACAATTTCCCTATTTTATTTTCACATTTAAAACCAGTCAGATTTGCTTCAGCCCCAAAGAGCAAGTAAAATGTAAAATTAAATTAACACTGGCAGCAAGCTGCACTTTTTTCCTAAATAGGAAATGGGTTAAAACCAAAATTTTAGCTCATGAAAGATGTAAAAAACTGACCAATTTAACACACTTTTATTTTAGCAAACTAGGATGAATGATTTGCACTATCTAAACTTAGATACGTGGACTTGGTCTGGAAGGTAAGTTTGAAATTTAAGTTTGTTTTGCTCTATAGGCATTTGTGTGGATGTATGTGTGTGTGTGTGCATGCACACACATGTGCCCAAATTTGGATCTCTAAAACTGAACCAGTGTATGCTAGGTTGTAACAACATAATTAATGGGAGTACAGATTGGTACCATTCTTCTGGAAGGTATTCTGGTACTAAGTTTGAAATATAAAATGGAATTTAACTTTGATCCAGAATTTCTCTGAAGACGGTAATTGGACAAGTGTATTTATGTGTGTGTGCATACACAAAGATGTTTATTACAACATTACTTATAAAAATAAAAACTTGAGATCAGCCTTCGTCTACAAGTAGGGATTTTTAAAATCATGGTACATTTGCCCAAAGGGCTGCCATGTTCCCATTACCAAAGGAAACTATTTCATGGAAATATTATACAGCATACTAATTGAGTGAAAAAAAGTTACAGAATGGAGTATATGATCCCATTTATTTATTTTCATAAATATTTATATATGCATTAAAGTCTGGAAAGAGATATACCAAATTATGATTTCTTATTGCTGGAGGACAGGATTATGGGAGAACTCTCATTAAAAAACATTTTTGTGGTTGTTGAATATTTTCTAACCAAAATGTTTTTTATAGTCAACAAAAACAATAAAAATATTTCCAATTTTGAAAAAACAAATTACATCTTCTTTAAATGGCCCATGTTATTCTGGAGCATTCCAGAATGCTGAAGTGTCTTAACTAGTGTCTTCTAGTTAAAGTTAAATGGTGTCTTCTACTTAAATAGTACCTTCTAAATTAGGTAAACTTTTGTGATTTTATTTTTATTTCTGCTTTTATTTTTTTAAGGAATAGAACATTATTTGTTTGAAATCCTTAGTGGTTTATCCTGAATCTGGAATGGTTTACATGCTTTTGTTTTAAAGCTAGAGTAGGTAGCATTTTCAGGTGAAGATAACACTTCAGTAAATTCTACAACAAATAGACCAAAGTAAAAACAACAACAACAAAATCCCATAATATCATTGAGGAAATATGTTGAAAACATGAAATTGAACATGAAACCACCGTTAAAAATTATAGACATGAAAATAATTATGTTGAAAACTTCAAGAAGTTTATTTATTAACCAACAAGAATGATGCTGAGTATGCATTGTGAATTTACTGGGAATTAATTTTCAATCTGTGTTCTATGACCAGGTAGAATAGATGCTAAGTGGAAAGGTTGTTTAAATTCATCTAAGAATTTAAGAATGTTTAAAAATTTTTACGTAGGTGGGATTAGTAAAATCAATGTTTTTAAAGTGACGCAGACAATTTTTCCCTTTAAGATTTAAGATTATCAAAACCCTTTTATTTTAACTAAAACAATACCTAGATTTTTATATTTTTTCCATTACCACAGGGTTCCTATTAATGGTGAAAACCCAAAACATCGGTCATGGCATACTTTAACACCAATAGCTGATGATAAACTTTTCCTGTTTGGTGGACTAAGTGCAGACAATATTCCATTAAGTAAGTCAATTCAATTATCTCACCCTTTTTCCTTAATTGTATTTGATACTTGAGATATCTTCATTTTTTCTAATTTTCTGGTTTATCTTTATCCCCAACTGTATGCTTGAATCGATAATTAGAAGTAGAAGACTCCTTTGCTTCTGTACTGTTGGCTCTCCATGTTCTCCTGTTTTCTAGGTATAGAGAAAAGGAAGGGTGGTTGAACCAAGGTGAATTAAAGCCCCTTTCAACTATAATATTCTATGACTCTATATCCTCCTGATTTTTGACCCAGATGCTTATAGTGTAGGCTGGAATGGGGATTAGAAGAGCATCCTTTCCCAGAATGCTCTAGAAATGAAAGGTGGGAAGGCTGGTTGCTTCTCTTTTGTTCCAGAACTATAAAAGAAAGTATGTAGCTAAAATTTTTTAACCCCTGTCACTACTGACCCCAATGGCTATAGGTTTGCAATGCAGTTTTTCTTTCAGCAGTAGAATTGTGCCATCAAGATAGACAAATGACCAAGAATATCTACTTCTTAGTTTGACATATTAAATGTTCTGTATTTTCTCAACTCGAAAGTTTTCTATGGCTAGAGATATTTTTATTAAGAGACCTTATATACCATTAAACCATGTCTATAATTTTATATCATATGGAAACAACTATGCTGGTAGTCTACTGGCTAACAAACTCCAGAGGTTGGTTGGAGAAACAGCAGTTCCTAGTAGGGAATGTTAGTTATTGCAGAGTATCGTGTTTCCTTAGTTTCTGGGGATTTTACTAAAAGAGATTTGGAGTCTAATAAAAAGAAACTAACATTTATCTATTTTACTAGGTGTTCTTTAACATCATCTTCATGAGCTCTAATGTTTTTTATTTTTGGTTTTGGTCATTGACCTATGGTCCTTGCTCTTTTTTAAAATTAAAAAAAATTAAATTTATTTTCCAATTACAGTTTTTATACAATATTATATTAGTTTCAGGTGTACAACAAAGTGGTTAAACATTTATATACCTTATGAAGTTGATCACCCAATAAGTCTAGTACCCATCTGCAAATATCCTTAGTCCAGTCAGTTTTCTCCCATATAGATTCAGCTTAAGATATGGTCAGTCATATGTGTTTTAGATGATACTAAGAAATAATTTTTAGTTTTGTTGACTATGATAATAGCACTGTAGTTATGTGACGATGGTGTTGTGGTTATGTAAAAAATGCACCTCCCCCTTTTTTTTTAACAGTGCGTACTTCAGTAAGTATGGGAAGAATCTCCAATATAGGAGACTTAGGATTTACTTTAGAATAATTCAGCAACAATAACAAAAAGTGACAAGATAGAATACATGCGACAAAAATCTTGATAGTTGTTGAATCTGGGATATGTGAAGGTTCATTGTCATGTTCATTCTACTTTCGTATATCTCTGAAAATTTTTGTGAGAAAATATGTACACACACAAAAGATAGTTATCTAAATGTAGCATGATAAATTAAAAAAAAAATTAAGAATTCATCCCAAAGACCTAATCTTAATTTCTGAACTGTCATAATATTGCAGGTGATGGTTGGATTCATAATGTCATAACAAATTGTTGGAAACAACTTACCCATTTACCTAAAACAAGACCCAGGTAAGTCTGGAAGTGTACAAATAGTAACATAGTTAAGAATTTTTAAAGTATTAAAATATAGCACTGAATTTATAGTGTTTGCCATTAAAACCATAAATGATCAGGAAGGCTATCTTTCAAATAAGCTTAATGTTATCTCAGTATTTAATTACCATTTTAATTATATCTGTTAGAAATGATCTATTCAGTTTCTACCCATATTCGCATATTTTAAAATATTATTCTTTTAGGTAACACATAGTCTTGCCTAATAAATATGAAAAGGCTAAGAAATTGAAAATATCACATAATGTTAGTATTTTTAATAAGTAGACAAGAGTGGGGTTAGCTTTATAATTTGTAGTAATTTGTTTTTGGAGGAGATTTAGAGCAATTTAATGAGAAATTACTTTCGTGTTGATCAAACAGATGGCAGACTATTTCTTTATTAACTATATATTTAGTAATGTGATTTTTTAATAAAATAAAACATTAGTTATTTGTGGTACATTATAGAGTACAATTTTCTTCAGAAATTGTAGAAACATACAGTTACAAAGACAACCACATTAGTACTATAATTCTTATTTTTCTGACTTGAGTAGTATAATAAAGATATATTCAAAGGAAATTGAAATTCAGCACATTTATAATTATTGTAGTTAATAATAGATTTTATTCTTTTTCATGCCATGTTTCAGAATTTTTAAACTATAGATTATGTATACTAATGTAAAGTCAACTTAATGATATGCATTTCAGTAATTTAATAAATGACAAGTAACTTACTTGAGAAAAAATCCTGAAAATATTTTTATATATCTCATGAGTATATATATTAATATAATTGATATATATTAATATGCACAATACATTTAGAGTTTATCATAAGTACATATCTAATTCTTATATTTTCATGTATAAAGATTCATTGGAATATATTAGCAATTCTGGATCTTTTGAAATACATTTTTTAATTAAAAGAGTTTTATATTGAGTTACAGGAACTGAGTACTAGTACTTGCTCAGCTGCTACTTAGTATTTTGGCTTTGGGAAAGTCACTTATGAAACTGAGTATCAAGTTCTTCATGTGTGAAATGAGAGATTTGGACTAGATGAGCTCTTCCAGTTATTTGATTGTATGAATTCATTAATTATAGACCAAAGTGGTAGTAAGAATATGTTTAATTTTTAAGTTGTTATGTTACGTTTCAATCCTTAATGAGTCACTAGAGCAACACAACTAATCAATATATAGTAATAATATACTAGTTAGAACTGAGCTATGTAAAGATTTTTTTTTAATTCAGCTGATATGTCATGTAAATAATATGCTTTATTAGAATGTTTAGGTGGTAAGTTTAGAGAAGCTGTGAGAGGACATAAACTATCAGTCTATAGAAAAAAACCATCAGATTCCAAGCTAGATGTCACCAAAATCAAGGCAGGAAAGGCTTTCCAGTGTTCTTCGATGATGAAGTCCAGGCCAGAGTTTTCCTAAGGCAGATAAGACAGAGGCAGATCTATCTTCAGGTATGAGGTGAGGAGGAGAACAGGTGGGATACAGTTTAGTGTAAGGAGAATATATATATATATATATATATGTGTGTATATATACTAATTTTTATGAAAGTGAGAATTACATAACATTTAAATGCATTCTGTGCAAACTTTTCCAAGTTATAATTTGAAATGTAACTGCCCAATTCTCATAATTCTACAACAGGTTTTTCAACCTCAGCACTATTGACATTCTGGACCAAATTATTTGTTGTGAGGACGTCCTGCGCATTGTAGGATGTTTAGCAACATCTCTGGCCTTTACACACTAGATGCCAGTAGTACTACCTCCCCTGCGGCCCCCCGCCCCCATCTGCCTCACCACATACACACCTGGAGTGTGACAATCAAAAATATCTCCAGATAGTGTCAGATGTCCTCCTAAGGACAAAATCGTCCCTAGTTGAGAACCACTGTTTTACAGTATAGCACTCTTTTCTCCAGGTCTCACTTTAGACAAAACTATGCTTAGCTGAAAAACTATCTAACTAGCAATATCTGATTATCTGTATAGGTGGGTGTTAGCAAGGACCCTTTCTTACATGTCTGTAAAAGGTGCCAATATGGTGTTGGTCTGTAGAGCTTTAGGTCCTATTGTAGCCAATAAGTTTTGCCAAGGTTACATATGATCTTCTCTCCAGGAAGCTAAAGCTATTCCTTCCCATATATAAGGACATACATCGTATTCAATCTCCTTCACCCAACCCCGCCTCCAATCTCCATTTCCAACCCCACAACATAATCTGGGTATTGCCAAAAATTTATATAAATTTATGGTGTAACATACAAGTTCGAGAATTGGGCAGAGTATTTCCCAAAGTTTCTAATGACCCAGTTCTATCCTGGGTCCCAAGTGCATTTGTCATTGAATGTGTCATGATTATTTGAGGAAAGTATTCAATTTAACAAATTGTGCATAATCCCACTGTTTGCACTTGTGGAAGATAAGTAAAAAGGATTAATGTACTAAAATTAAGTTATGTGGTAATAAAATAAGTGATAACATGTAATTGAGGAAGCTTTTGCTTCAGCGATTTGGTCTGTTAAGAAAAGTAATCAAAGTATTCTCAGAGTAAAAGCAATGATTTTGTAAAACCCTTAATTTATCTTTTAAAATTGAAAAATTTATGTGTACTTTTTTTTGAGAGTTAGAGCCCCTAGAACTATTGAACTTTTTAGAACCATAAAAGCATTCTTCATAAATAATGTGAAACTGAGGATGCATATGAGTTATAAAATCAGACCATTTCCAAAAGGGCATCCGATTCTTAAATCCTTTATGAAGTTATTTATTTAACCACTGAAAAATTATGCTGGCATTTTGTGTTTACCTTTGTTAATCAAAAGTTTTGGATCACCTATTGGATACAGAACATACCTTAAAAATTAAATTACCCAAGTTCCAGTGGTATGCTGGTTAATAGTTAACACTGCTCTCCAGGAAAAATAAAACAAGAAAAAAACAAAAAACCCCTAATTTGTAGGATTTGTTGACTTCCACTATGGCCAATTTCAAGCTACCAATGTGGTGTCACTGGACATGGAGTTGAAGGGAGATATGCACACTTGGCTTTAACTAGCTCATAAACTGGCTCCAGCACACCACTGTGGCAGTTTTTGACCATAAGAACCTTGTACTTTTTGTAGGGTGCTAAAGACATTCACATCAAACTATTAAAGAAGTATATAGAACAGTTTATCTTCAAATGTAAGTTAGAAGATTATAAAATGAGCACATACATGTTGAAAAGTGCTGAACAGAGAGGGTGACAGAGTCAGTTTGGGTGGCATTTGGATCACTTCCTGGGGATTTTGAGCCTTTTTTTTTTTTTTCAAAAAAAGGCCTTGAGAGAATGACTTCTCATTCTAAGCTAGGAAACAGGGTGAACAAAATCCTACAGGCAGATATAAGGTTTTCTCTTAGGAGATGCAAATAAATGAATTGGCTCAAGTAGAGGGTTTATTTGGAAAGATGCAAAAATTAAGTTTTATGGGAAAAGGGGAGAGCTGTTGGTCATAAATACTAAGATAGGAAAAATGGTACAGATGCTTCCTGATCAGGAAATGTCCATGGTTAAAAACTATATTTGAAAAATATTATTTATCAGCTTTATGTAGCTGGGATAGAGACGATTCAGAAAAAAAAAGGGGGGGAATGTTATGATATTCTATACTGAGTGACAAGTATTGTGACAATGTAAATGTAGAGAAAATGCTTAATTGGATTTGTCAGGTGATGGGAAACAGAGAACAAGAAAGAAAGAATCAAAAATGATGAGGATAGAAAGATGGCAGATTGTAATTTAAAAAATGGGAAAAGTGTCTATTTCTTCAATAAGCTGATCCATTCCTTTTTAAATTATTTCATGACTAAATTATTTCAGTATCTATGAGATAACAGATTAGAAAAAGATTGGGGGATATAATAGGAAAGAGTTATTGGGAGTCATGTCCTTAATTGAAATGATATGATTTAATTAACTCTAGAATCAAATGCTCTAATGATTCTAGAAGAATCTTTAAAATCTTTCTTCTTTGAGGATGTGCCAAAGGTTCGAGTTCAATCATGCCTCTTCTGAAATGATTAAATTTTAGAGTGTGTAATTTAAAATGGATTTATATGTGATATATAGTTTCTTGATGGTATTTCACTCTATAATTTTCAATCATAGGTTATGGCACACAGCTTGTTTGGGAAAAGAAAATGAAATAATGGTATTTGGTGGGAGTAAAGATGATTTACTTTCCTTGGATACAGTAAGAAAATTTTTTATCTAAGTATTTCCTCTGAGTAGTTGTGTTATTCAGCCTACAATGACTATTCAATATGATTGTTGATATTTTCACACTGCAAAATAGGGAAGGGCATAAAATGTTACTCTGTGGTGTGATTAATCTTCAGAACAAGTGGCTTTTGTGAAGCATTTCAGGGTTTACAAATCAAATAGGCTTATTAACTTTATTAGTCAAATTATTAAGAATAGTTTTTAAAGGATGACTTTTCCTTTTCTCTTTGAGCTTCCCCATAGTATGAATGTTTATAATTCTATTCAATTAAAATATTTGTAAGTAATATTTGATACATAAAAAGAATATATGTAATATATATGTAAACTACTAAGTGTAATAGTGAGTACTCATGAAATTTGCTACTTAACAATAATTAGAGCATCATCAATCCTAACTTCTCCCCTGAAGATGGAACTACTTTGTAATGCTTAAAGTGAATTTTCTTTTTATTTTACTGCTTCATCCCTGTTATACATTTGCATTTAAAGCATTCCAGTATTTAAAATCTGACAAAACTAACATCAAAGGAATAAATGAGTAGCATTTGGAGAGTATTGCTCTTTCACCTTGGAGAGTATTGTCCTAGCACCTTGGGAAATTCAGAGCAGGGTGGCTGTGCTCCTCCTCTGTATATGATGGGACAGGTTCAGGACTGGTTTCTCTAGTTTTAATAGAACACTTAGGAATAGCAGGACTGAGCCAGTTCCCTTTCATCTCTTCAGGCATAGCTTCTGTGGAGTGGCGAACCACGAAATAAGGTGATTTCTCTCCAGGGAATTCGGTTTATTTCATAATTCTGAGGCCTCCAATTTAAATGTTACATATATCGAAAGTTTCAGAACATTCTTTGGCTGAGAATTCAGTGCTCTAATAAAAGATTAAAACCACAACTTTGCATTTAATTAAAAAGCAGATTTTTTCATTTATCTTCTGGGCACTAGAAATCTTTGTTTAGTATACAAAGTTTATCATTAAAATAGGAACTCTGATTAAAATCCTGATCATAAATTATGAAATTCTAAAGACCTATTTGAAAGGATTAGAGAGAAATTTTCTGCTAACTCTTGCACATTAACTTTTAGATGAGAGAACCATATTCAGAAAATCTTCTGGATCTGTAATTTTCAAGTTAAGAATTCCCAGAGAATCCTGGGATCATCTGGAAAAAGGAGATAGGATAAAGAGAAGATTTTAAAATGAGTCATTTGGAAGAAAAAAAATCCTACTTAAAAAACAAAAAAGCTTGAAAACCATCACAATTCTCAGTTTGAACTCATTGTCCTAAGAGAAAAACATGTTTCTGATTTTTAAATTTGCAATCATATATAGGCTGTGGTTAGGTCAAAATTTTGTCATTATCACTTGAAAGAATTTTAACCATATATCAAAAGTTTGTGTGGGTACTAGATATGTGTATGTATGTATATCTCTGTGAGTGCATGTGTGTGTCAATAGCTAGAAAGAGATTTATTTGCTGCTTTACATAATTCCTTTTAATTTTAAAAATAAAAAAATCAATTATTAATGCATTGTTTTTATCAAAACCCTTGATAACTTTTTTTTACGTTGATTAGGGTCACTGTAATGATTTATTGATCTTTCAAACACAGCCTTATTCACTACTCAGGTAAGCAAATTCATTATGTTACATTTATAAGCTCTTAATATATGATAATTTCTTTCTTTCACCTTGAGAAGTGTTGTAATATTTTTCAATTCAAATTTATGACTTAAATTTAAGGAAATGTTTATATCTTCCTAAGACTACAATCATATTCGTAATAGTGAACCATACACCAATGTGATTTTTAAAAATCAAAATATACAGTATAGTCACATTATTGTTATGTTTGTGAAATTGCATTTAGTTCATATGGGAATATTAAATATATTGTGTTTTCTTGATTCTAAGCCTGACTTTTTTCATATTTTAACTTTTCTGAAATTAGTGTGTCTAATATAATAAACACACATATACATTTAATTTAGTATAATTTCTTTTTTATAACCCTAAAACTGTTATTAAATTTGTGGTGTTACTTATCATGTTTTAGCTCATATACTCTTGCTTTAAAAGGAGAATATTCTATGTTTAGTGGGAGGATTGTGAAAGAAGCCCCTGGTTCTCCCTGTGAGAGTGGGATTTGAATGAAGTAGAAGTCGCCCAGTGAAGAAGCATGGGTATTTTATGCAGCAGGAAGGCATGTGAGAGAGAAAGAGACAGAAGGAAAAGATGACATGCTGTGTGGCAAGTAGTGTACTATTGCTTCTGGACGCTCTGCAGGTTGAACCACTTGAAAAACCAGTGGACTAGCTCAGACTGGACCTTCCTAAATTCCTTCTTAACTACTCTTTCTGTTAGCACAGAGTTTCCTACATTTGTCAGCACTTTAGAATGTCATGGGGAAAATAGAGATATTTAAAAGGTAGAAAGGGCTTGGTAGTTGAATGGATACCAAGGGAAAGGGGAAGGAAGAATTAGTGATAGAGGGAAAATGGATAAGGTAGTGAGTTTGAAGGTGGGATGGAATAGAAATGATAAATTCAGTTTCGAACATATTCAGCTTGATGTGCCTATGGATCCTCTAGTGGAGATAACCATTAAATGGTTAAATATATGGAGAGAGGTCTGGGCTAGACACAATGATTGAAGAATTGTCAAAGTATAAATGGGTACAGGTTAGCTTTGCCCAGGAAGAGTTTCGAGACTAAGGATAAAGCCAACAATTGAACATTAAAAGTTCATAACATTTGAGGAGCAGGTAAGGAAGAGAAGCCTCAAGAGAATGACCCGAGACATTAAAGGTGAACCAGAAGATAATGGGAACACAAAACCAGAGGGAGAAGAGAACTGAAGATGGAGAGACTACTTACTATACTATAAAGAGGTCACAGAATATCTGTATTGAAAAGTGCTGTGGAGTTGAGCAATACTAGGAAGTTGTTAAGGTAACAATGCAGGCCAGCATGACTTCTGGGGGTGAGCACCAAGCCCGAGGAAGGAGTGAGCATATTCGTCCATATGCTGAGGGGAAGAAGCCAAATGGGAGTAAGTTGTTGGAGACACAAGAAGTGAAGGAAAGTAGGCAGAGCATGGTCATAAGGAGTTGGATTTTAGGGAACAGGTAATTGAATTGCCCCTTGACTGGAGAAGGAATACTTTTCTTTGAAAATAGGGAGGAAAGGAGGAAGTATCGATATAAAGACAGATGAATTTCTTTGTTGGGGGCAGGGCTCTGAAAAAGGTTTAGCTGATCATTAGGTCATCTGATAAGAAAGGAGAGGTGAGGCTATAAACTTAAAAAGAGTGAAGAGTTGAAATAGCCACTGGGGTGACTGTGAGAAATTGCTGACTTGGGATACATAACAGTAGCGCTGAGCACTTAGCAGGGCTCAGCTGAGATAGAATAGAATCAATATGTAGCGGGCTGTCAGCGAAACCTGGCTTTCTCCAACAGCACTGAGCAGCCTAGTTGCAGGTGCAGAAGGGAGATGGTTGGCTGAATTTATCCATGGTCAGAATTTAGCCAGGATGGTGTAACCAAGAGACAGCGATAGGTGGGGATTAAAATTACTAGCAAGAGAATGAAGTGCATATAGACGATGCTAGATAGGAAAGAAAGTTAAAAGTGGAGGGGTGTTATTATTTGGTGAACCAGGAAGAGACAAAGGAGTAAGGGAGTGTAAGTATTAAAAGGATGCAAGACTTATGGTCTAAGGGGAGTATATGGAAGTTTAAGGTTTCAGAGGTGGAACTGTGCTGAGTGAGATCATAAAGAATAAAAAGGGTTTTCCATGTAGATGCTAAAATTAGTCAAGGGACAAGATTATGGTGAGCCAGAGCCAGTCTTCAATGCAGGATGGTTGAGATGGGTGGGGGTATGAGCAGGAGGTTGATAGATGGCAACAGCTGAAGGTAAAATGACAGGCTGCAAGCCGCAATGAGGAGCGAGGAAATACTAACATTGGCTCCTTGACTGTGAAAGCGGAGATGAGGGAAGGTTTGTACTCTTTTCTCAAGATGGCTGCACACAAAGCAATTTTCTTAGATTTAAATTAAAGCTAAGACAGAAAGTCAGAGGAAGTAGGAGTATTTGTAGACACTACAGGTATTCCAAACAGCACGAAGGGTAGGATTGGAAGAGAATATTGTTAGTACACACAAACCCAGGGAAAGGTCCTAGGACTGAAGGTCTACCTCTGTAAACAGAGGGCAGGGAAAGACTGAAGAAAGAGACAGGCCACTCCAATCTGGTAATTAATGGAATTTATTAAGGGAAACTTACATAGGAGGTGCGTCTTGGGCAGCTGCAAGATGAAATGGGTCCCCACCCCACTTGGCAAGCACCAAATTATTGCATAGGTTAAGAGCAGGGTGGGGGGTATGTAGACATAGGTACTATTACATGAATGCTACCGAGTATGGGAAATTACTTTACATATTGTCCAGTTCAAGACAAAGGCCTGTTTTAGGGACCAACATGTAGTGCAAGGCAGGGGAAGGGTACTGGTTTATGTCATAACCAACGTCAGTCAGGATCAGTCAGTCTCCAAGGGGGTTTTGTGGGAAGCAATCTCCCCCTTCTGGACTGGATCTAGGTCATTGGTCGGGCAGTGGTGATGTCTTGGAACAGTCTCTGGTCCACAAAGATAAACAATGATGAGGAAGATGAACCTGCGTAAGAGAAAGCAAAGGGACAGACTGGATGGGCTTGTATTTAAAGCTGGAACTCACGGTGACCATCAGTTTGGCTTCTTGGCATCACACTTTGCACCTAGTACAATGCTTCTGTGAATGGGTATAGGCCCTTTTGGTGCTGAGCATATTTTGATACACCAAAACTTGAATAAAGCAGAAATCTAATAGTATTTATTGTGTTAAGCATGTTCACCACAACTAGTTGTCCACAGTGCAACCAGTGTAATTATTTTATTTTAAATTTGAAGTCAGAAGGCATTTAGAACTTACTGGGAAAAAAACAAAGATGAATAGGACATGGTTCTTTTTAAAGAACTTACATGATCTAATGTACTTGTGGGATCATGGATATATATTTTTGAAATAGCTCTATTATTTTTATAAAAATAAGTTGTATTTACCAAGAAAATACATACAATATAAAAAGGATGTGGTAAAAAAAATCACCTATGAACCCTTAATGAGCATTGTAAAAAGTTTAGTGTGTATCCTTCCAGACTTTAAAATGAAAAACATTGTGGATTTAACCACACCAAGAGGTCATTGGTCTTAGGGCAGTGTGTGTGTGTGTGTAAAGGATCAAATTATGCATGTTTTTTAATGTTTTTTTTTTTTACAATTTAAGGTTTATTTTTAATATTTTTTAGAGCAAGTTCAGAAAAGCCTCTAACGGAGTATAATTTTTCCCCCACAATCGCTCCCTCCCTCCCATGGCCCTTCACCTAGCCATCATATGAATGCTAACTGCATTCTTTCTGCCATGCTCCCCATCCCCATGACCAACTATCAACTGCTAATTTGTACTTCTTTAACTCTTCACCCCATTCTCCCAGCCCCTCAAGTCCCCTCCCTTCTGTCCATCACCAATATATTTGTGAATCTGTTTTTGATTAGTTTGTTCTTTTTTCCTTAGATTCCGCATGTAAGTGAAATTATATGGTATTTATCTTTCTCTGTCTCACTTATTTCACTCAGCATAATGACCTCTAGGTGCATCCATGTCATTGCAAATGGTAGGATTTTGTTTTTTTTTAATGGCTGAGTAATATTTCACTGTATATATGAACCGTAATTTCTTTATCCAATCATCTGTTGATAGGCACTTAGGTTGCTTCCATATCTTGGTTGTTGTAAATTGTGCTGCCATGAATATTGGGGTGCATAGATCCTTATGAATTATTGTTTTGGTTTTCTTTGGATGAATACCCAGAAGTGCATTTGGTGGGTCAAAAAGTATATCCATTTTTAATTTTTTGAGAAATCTCCAGACTGTTTTCCATAGCAGCTGTACCAATTTGCAATCTCACCAACAATGTATGAGGGTTCTCTTTTCTCCACATCCTCGCCAACACCTGCTGTTTTTTGATTTATTGATGATAGCCATTCTGACAGGTGTGAGGTGATATTTCATTGTGGTTTTAATTTGCATTTCTCTGATGGTTAGCCACCTTGAACATCTTTTCATATGTCTATTAGCCATCTGTATTTCCACTTTGGAGGAGTATCTGTTCAGGTCTTATGCCCATTTTTTATTTTTTTATTTGTTAGTATTATTTTTTATTTATTTTTTGGGGGGGTGGTCTTTTGTGCTTCCATACAAATCTGATGATTTTTTTTCCTATTTCCTTAAAAAATGCCAATGGGATTTTGATGGGGATAGCATTAAATCTGTATAATACTTTAGGTAATAAGGTCATTTTATTTTTAATTTTTTAAATTAAGTTTATTGGGGTAACATTGTTTAATACAATTATGTAATTTTCAGGTGTACATTATCATTTGACATCTGTATATTCTAGTGTGTGTTTACCACCCAAAGTCCAGTTTCCTTCAGCTACCATGTATTTGATCCCCTTTACCCACTTCACCCTCCCCTAAACCCTGTATTTGGCTCCCTTTACCCTGTCTACCTCCCCACTCTTCCCCCACCCTACTAGTAATCACTAGCCTATAGTCCATGTCCATGAGTCTCTGTTTGTCCTGCTCATTTGTTGCTTTTAGGTTTATATCCCACAAATAAGTGATATCAACTTTTTCTGTCTGGCTTATTTTGCTTAGCATGATTATCTCGAGGTCTATCCATGTTGTCGCAAATGGCAGTATTTCATCTCTTCTTATGGCTGAGTAATATTCCATTGTATATATGTACCACAGCTTCTTTATTCAATCATCTATCATGGAACACTTCAGTTGCTTCCATGTCCTGGCCACTGTGAGTAATGCTGTTATGAACATTGGTGTGCAAATACCTTTTTGGATATGGGTTTTCAAGTCTTTGAGGTAAATACCCAGTAGAGGGATTGCTGGATCATATGGTAGATCAATTCTTAGTTTTTTGAGGAACCTCCATATTGTTTTTCATAGTGGCTGTACCAATTTGCAGTCCCACTAGCAGTGTATGAGGGTTCCTTTTTCTCTACATCCTCTGCAACATTTATTATTACTTGTCCTATTGATTATAGCTATTCTAAGCAGTGTAAGGTGGTATCTCATTATGGCTTTGATTTACATTTCCCTAATACCTAGCAATGTTGAGCATCTTTTCATGTATTTGTTGTCTGCCCATTTTTTAATTGGATTGTTTGTTTTTTGTTGAATTGTGTAAGTTCTTTATATATCTTGGATATTAACCCCTTATCAGATGTATCATTGGAAAATATCTTTGAACAATCAGTTGGTTGTCTTTTTGTTTTGTTGATAGTTTTCTTTGCTGTACAAAAACTTTTTAGTTTGATATAGTCTCATTTGTTTATTTTTTCTTTTGTTTCCCTTGCCCAAGGATACATATCTGAAAAGAAATTCCTGGTAGTAATATCAGAGAGTTTACTGCCTATGTTTTCTTCTAGAAGTTTTATGGTTTCGGGTCTTACATTTAAGCCTTTAATCCATTTTGAGTCTATTTTTGTATACAGTGTAAGAAGATGGTCTAGCTTCTTCTTCTTCTTCTTTTTTTTTTTTGCATGTAATTGCCCAATTTTCCCAACACCATTTATTGAAGAGACTATCTTTACTCCAATGTCTATTCTTACTGCCTTTGTCATATATTAAGTGAGCGTATAGGGGTGGATTTATTTCTGGGCTCTCTAGTCTGTTCCATTGATCAATGTATCTGTTTTTATGCCAGTGTCATGCTGTTACTGTAGTCTTGTTTGATATCAGGTAGTGTGATACCTCCAACTTTGTTCTCCTTTCTCAAGATTGCCCTGGCTATTCGGGGTTTTTTTTATGGCTCTATGTAAATTTTAGGATTATTTGTTCTAGCTCTCTGAAAAATGCCATTGGTATTTTGATAGGGATTGCATTGAATCTATAGATTGCTTTGGGTAGTATAGCCATTTTAACGATGTTGATTCTTCTTACCCATGAACACAGTATATGCTTTCATTTATTTGTATCTTCTTCAATTTCTTTTTTCAATTACTTATAATTTTTGGGAAACAGGTCTTTTACCTTCCTGGTTAATGTGATTCTCAGCTGTTTTATAGTTTTTGACACATTTGTAAATGGGATTGTTTTCTTAATTTCTCTTTCTGAAAGTTCATCATTGATGTATAAAAATTATGCATGCTGTTTTATAATCTGATTTTAAAACTCATTATGTCTTTCATGTAAATATGCAGTCTTTCAGTGTAATAGATCTATATTTACGTTTGTCATGGCTATCTAGTGTTCTATGTCATGGAAATACAATTTATTTATATATATTTAGTATATCTACAATTCTTGGTCATTGTAAAGAGTATATATGTAATACTCTCATATATTCCTTTGGAAAACTTACATATAGAAGAAATATTGATGGATCAAAGCATATCCACATTCTGTATTGTGATGACTCTTCAGTGGCTCCCACTGTCCTAGACAAACTGCACATTCCTTACCATGGTGTTCAGGGCCTCCACTTATCTCTCTACTTCATTTTTTGCCCTGCCCCCACTCTAACAATCTGCCCTTGAGTTACATTTGAACCACCAAATTGCAGTTTCTGTAATAAATCTTATTTCTCATCTCTTGGGCTTTGTAGGTGTGGTTCCTCTATCTGGAACACCTTGGTATATTTGATTTACTGAATATCTCAGCTTAGATTGCCCATCCGGAAACTTCCTGGCTCGCTAAATTTGTCTTCATTATTATTCTTATCTGATTCCCACAGAACCCTATAACTATTATGGGAATTTCATATCACCCAGTCACAATATTTATAACACTTTGTTGTTAATTATTTATCTTCTTTACTGAATTGTAATCTTGAAGGTTGAAATTGTTTTTCTCAATGTTGGTTTTCCTACTCCTAAGCTAGTACCTTACATGCATTGCACACTAATAAATATTTGTTCAATCAGTGAATGAAAGGTAATGACAGAGTCCATCTCTTTGTCTGACTCTTCCCTTCCTGTTTTGTGGAAGCAGGCAAAGGAGCTACTGTGTCTCCATAGCAGCAGTTAAATCTGCACCAGATGTTAGATTCATTTCATTTTCTTGTACTCCTTCTGTATCTGCATGGAACATTTTCACTCTTCTTATTTAGAGTTTTCCCAGAGCAGAGAGAAAAGGCTTTATGAAAGTATGGAAGAATATATAAATGTCTAGAGTGTAAAAATGACAACAGAGGTTAGCCAAAGCCGAATCTAATGAATCTATTTTTAAAATTTTTAAAAAAGATTTACTTACCTTTTTGAATTAAAGATTATCAGTTGAAATAGGTGCTTTTTTGATAGGTCTTGTCTTAAGTTTCTTTTGTTTTTGAAATACAAAACCCTCTTCAAGGTAGCTTAAGATAAAAAGGGAATTGTATTTCAAAGCACACTGCTTTCTAGTGGAATCAAAGAGAAAAAAATGAAGACCAGGCCCCCAGAAGCAGGAACCTTAGCTAGTTAGTTCCTTGTTGGCTTTTTCTGTATCACTGCTCTATCCCTTTCTTCAGACCTCCTCTCTCTGGGTCAACTTGAGTCAAGTGTACAACCAAGTGCAGTCACTGATAAAAAGGGTATGGGGAGGACCGGGTCACATGATGTAAAAATGAACGTCAGGCGCTTCATATGGAGTGATGAAATAGACAGTTCTCAGAGAAGAGTGAATGGTTATTAGTCTGTAAGGATATGTGAAAAAGAGTGTGCTACTGATTAATGTGCTTTGAAACTAAGTCTGAATCTTTTTTACTTAAAGAACATTATCATGGTAAGTTGTAATTTCTGTTTCCCTTGGATTTGGGTCAGATATACTATAAAAATAGACAATTATTATAATGCTCTGGATAGAACATATATCCTGTCATGTTCCAAACAATACAAAGGAACTATATTATCATGTAAAAATTTTAAAATGATTTTTATTTTTAAGAATACTTACCTGTATATATTTTATATTACAACTTAAAATCTAATTCTGTTATTTTTTACAGGTCATGCCTCGACTGCATTGGTAAAAATGCTATAATTTTAGAAAGTCAGATATCTTTATTACCCCCTAAACTTCTGCAACAGGTCCTCAAAAAAATAACATTTTGGACTGCAGCTAACCACCGAGAAGAACAAAGAGCCCAAAAAGAAGAAACAGAAAATAAGTGTCAGAGGATCAGTAGTAATTAATAGCAATTGTTATATACTGTACATATTTAATATGTTTAAACATTCTAATCAGACTGTATATTTACCCTCGAAATCAGAGGCTTTATTTAGAAGATAAATTTTGAAATGAAAATGCTTTGTTAAAGTGATTACATGGTGTGGGATATATGGGTATGAGATGTTAATGGCAGATTAATTTATATTTATATTTGTAAAATAATTTCCTTATTAGCTGCAGAAAAAATACACTTTCCAAAAGTAAATACAATTGTGAGAGATTTTAACTCACTATATACTCATTACTGGAAAGATTCTACAAATTTGAAGAGAATAAGAAATTATACAAGGACTTTAGAAATCCCCCAACCTAGTAATAGATAAAAACACTACATAGCAACTTTCAGAAAGAATAGATTTTCTCAAGTCACTTTAAGTATCTAAAGCTTCTCATTAAATAGCTCAGTTACTTAAATAACATCTCCTTAATTAATATAGCTGGGCAAAATTATAAAATAGGCAAACACTGGTATGGTATTAAATATTGAACACCTACCCTTTTAGCCCTCATCTAGTAAAGTATTCTTAAACATCATCATATAGATCATTGTAATGTTGCCTTTTTATTTTTATAATTTTTTCCTCAAACCTTTGAGTAGGGAATAAATGTCTTCAATTGCTTTCCATTACCCCTAAGTTATTAGTTCGTCCAATTTTATGTGTGTGTGTATGCATAAAGACTATATTTTAAAGTGTCTAAAGTGGATATTTATCATATGCACTTTGAAATATTGAAAAGTAGCATATTAACTTTTGAGACACATTGAAATACATTTTCTCTTTGGAAGAGTGCTTCTAAAGTAATTTTCATAAATAATGAAATGGGATGGTAACCTAATAATTTGCCTTTATAGAAACCCCTCAGTTTGCCCCAAACCATTCTACAGAGTTGATGTTCAAGGATATTGAAAATATGTTATCTCCCCATTTATTTTCAGTATTAACTACCAATACAGAAATGGAACCCTATATTTATCTTTACATTCCATAAAATAGTACTTTTGCCATAATTAAGAAATTGTTCATCTTATCACAGTCATACCCTTACATTGAATTACTAATAACAATGTACTACTAAAAAGCTTAGTGTATAAAATTACTCTTCACAATACCACCATGCAAGTGAAATTTAAAATGTTAGAGCAAATATATTTCTATATTGAAATATGTATAATTTATAATGAAATTATAGTAGTTTGTAGTACCATTAAATTTTAGAGATATATTTTCTATATGTATTGTATTTTGGATGTGTAAAGTTTTATTTATGTATTGAAATATTTTGTGCTCGCATTTATTACACAAACTATTAGACTTACTATTTTCTTTGTTTTGTTAGTGCGAACTAGTTATTAGAATTGATTGTACAAGCAATATTTCAGTAGAAGTTTTCATTTTTTCTTACTATTTTTAGGCTGAATAACAGATTTAGAAAATGAATTTCACTGTAATATACATCTTAGAAGTAATGATTTTATTACTATGAACTTCAGGATCAGCATTTTATATTTAAGGAAAAAAATAACTTATTGGATAGTGATAGATGATATTGATTCTGATGCCATTTTTATCATGTCTTGGGATAGTCCTCCAGTTGTCAGGAAGGATTATCATTTTTAGTATGATATAGTAAATAGCACATCAAAATTAGTGTACATTTTTTCCAAATAGTATATTTGCACAAACATTTTTAACACATTTCTTATTTGCTCTGAGAAGAATCTCCATCGGCGCTTGCAGCTGCAGTGTTTACACCAAGATAACTCACGGATTACAGTCCTAACCTTACCCCCAAAGTTTGCCACAAAATATCTTGCTTTCATTATTATTTTCGCATCGCTCTAGTATATCAATAGTTTCTGGAAACAAGTGAATTCATTCTATTTATAGCATTGTTTCTAGTAGTGGTATTTCCATTTATAGAATATAGTAATTCTCGATCATGGAAAATATCAAATTCTAGAGAACGAAGCATTCCTAAGAGTGATTCATTTGATGAATCTGATTTATGTATATATTTCTGTTACATTAGGATTAGAGACAAGTTCTGTTTAGAAATAACTCCAAGAAAAGTTTTCCTATTTTATTTCCACATTGAAAACCAGGCAGATATGCTTCAGCATCAAAGAGCTTGTTTATGTAAAATTAAATTAACGCTGGCAGAGAGCTACCCTTATTTTTTGAAATGGGAAATGGGTTAAAAAAATTATTAGCTCTTGATAGAAACTTAAACTATTTTTTTAGAACTTTATATTGTCAGCCCAGGCACAGAATGTTTTCACCAATACATTATTTATATGTATGTATGTGTGAGAGAGAAATAATATAAAATAAACCAAGGTAGTACATACTGTCTGACAAATTAAAATCTTGATTTCAGAACAGTTTGATGGAAAAGCAGTTTTAAGAAACAAATAATGCCCCCTGTGCACCTGTTTTTGTGGTTTTCCATTGTATTAATACAATTCTATTGGAATTTCCAGTTCATGCAGTTACCATATAGCATGTGGGTATAGCAGGAACAATTTTTAAAAATTTATTTATTTTAATTAGTTTCAAGTATACAGTACATTGGTTAGACATTAATATAGTTTATTAAACAATCCCCCTAAGTGCCTCTTCTCCCCTCTGGTTTTACACCTAGCCAATATATTAATGCTAGCTACATTCCCTATGCCATGGTCCCCATACGCGTGACCATCTATCACCTACTAATTTGTACTTTAAACCTTTGCCCCATTCTTCTGCTCTCCTCCAACCCCTCATCACCTCTGGCTGTCACCAAATTGTCCACTATGTTTGTAAGTCTATTTTTGATTAGTTTGTTCTTTTGTTCCTTAGATTCCGCATATAAGTGAAATCATGTGGTATTTATCTTTGTCTTATTTCACTCAGCATAATAACCTCTAGGTCCATCTTTGTCATTGCAGATGGTAGGATTTCACTTTTTTTTTAATGGCTGAGTAATATTCTATTGTATATATGAACCATAACTTCTCTTTCTTTATTTTAATTAGTTTCAAGTATACAGTATATTGCTTAGACATCTATATAGTTCGTAAAACGATCCATGCAATTGCTCCTTCCCTCCCCTGACCCTACCACCTAGCCAACGTATTAATGCTAATTGCATTCCCTATGCCATGCTCCCCATCCTCATGACCATCAGCTACTAATATGTACTTCTTTAACCCTTCACCCCATTCTCCCATCCCCCCCAAATCCCCTCCCCTCTGTTTATCACCAAATTGTCCACTATATCTGTGAGTCTGTTTTTGATTAGTTTGTTCTTTTTATTCCTTAGATTCTGCATATAAGTGAAATCATATCATGTTTATCTTTCTCTGTCTGACTTAAATACCTTCTAGGTCCATCAAAGCAATATCTTTTTCCATCTCCTTCCTTTTAGTCTGTGTGTGTCTTTTAATCCGAAGATTCAGCAAGCAATCCACAGATGCTGTGTGTACAGTTGCCTCAAAAGGCCACACCAGAAACCGAGGTCAGCTGCCGTCAGTGTGAGTCTAGGTGCTGCGCAGCAAGGAGCATCTGATTTGCTAGGATATATCCGGATGCGGCTTGGGTGGGGCCACAAGTTGGGGTAGGCGGGGCTTCAGGGAATCCTCTGGGCGAAGCAACCTCTATTAGCCAGTTTGGCGATGTCTAGGCTATGGCGGCGCTGTGTCTAGCACACTGGAAAGGGCTCGACAAGGAACAATGGATACCATCGGCACTTCTGTACAGAGTGAGTCTTGCTTAGGCCCTCACACCGACATCATTTCCCCGTAAGTCCCTGGTGCCCCCTGCGCACAGCCTAATTGGCACTGGTGCTTAGAGTGAGTGTTTCACTGTGAAAATCTGCTCATAGACATGGCTCCTTTAAGAGGCTTCTGCCACTGCCTCAGCCTCCATCTCACTCAGCCTCTCGAGACCGGGCAGCCTCACGTCCTTGCCTCGTCCTACCTTCTTTCTGCCATGGCAGGGTGCTTTCTTGGATTTCTCCCTAGTTGTATTTTTCCTTGCTGCTGCTCTTTGTTTCCATCACAACTTTAATTTGGTCATCAGAGGGATGAACAGAGCCTCTATCATACACGCCATTCCTCACCTCCCCCTCCCGTTCAGTCCCAATTCTGGCTGCAGGTTTTTGGCATGGATGCCGAGCATTGTCTCAAACCATAACTTCTTTATCCAATTGTGTGTTGATGAGCATTTAGGTTGCTTCCATATCTTGGCTATTGTAAATTGTGCTGCCATGAATATTGGGGTCCATAGATCTTTATGAATTATTGTTTTGGTTTTCTTTGGATAAAATCAAAGTGCAATTGCTAAGTCAAAAGGTATATCTATTTTTATTTTTTGAGAAACCTGTAGACTTTTCCATAGCAGCTGTACCAATTTGCAATCCCACCAACAATGTATGAGGGTTCCCTTTTCTTCGCATCCCTGCCAACACTTATTGGTCTTTGATTATTGATGATAGCCATTCTGATAGGTGTGAAGTGATATCTCATTGTGGTTTTAATTTGCATTTCTCTGATGAGTGAACTTTAGCATCTTTTCATATGTCTGTTAGCCATCCGTATTTCCTCTTTGGAGAAGTTTGTGTAGGTCTTCTGCCCATTTTATAATTGGATTGTTTTTGCTGTTGTTGTTGAGTTGTATGAGTTCTTTATATATTTTGGATATTAACCCCTTATCAGATATAACATTAGCAAATACCTTCTCCCAATCAGTCATTTGTCTTTTTGTTGATTTCCTTTGCTGTACAACAGCAGGAACATTTTTTAAATCACCCTGTTATGGATGGAATGTTTGTTCCTCCAAACGTTATATATTGATATCCTGCTGTCACCCATACTACAAATTCTGGTAAGTTGTAAACATACACAGGCAGTGGCTAGGGAAAGGGTTTCCGGCTATGGTAATTTTAGTGAGGAAGACCTTTAGTGCGGAAGGCCTTCTGTTGTTTTCCAAGGTATTTCTAGGTATCCATCCCAGTGTGAAGATGGGCAAGGAGATCATAAAGCACAGTCCTTTAACCAAAAACATCCAAGTACAGAGGCACCATTCCATTAGTCCGGCCCTATTTTACAGGTGAAAAATCAAGTTTAGGTTATAGTAATCTTAATTTTCCCTTGACCAAATTGAAATGTATCATATAAAATATAAAAGTGTCAGTGAACAAGATTTGCTATCCTCCCTGAAAGGCTGGGCAGTGATGGGTTTTGAAACGTTTTTTAGCAATTTTCCAAGCGTAGGATGGGGGGCGGGGGTGGTGGTGGTGAGGAGTGGTCGCACGAAGTCCGGGTGCCATAGCCGCACCCTCGTCCTCTCACTCGGGAAGCCGCGGAACCCGCCGGCCCCTCGAAGAGAGTCGAGGCGCTAGTCCTCGCGTCCAGAGGAAAACGGGGCATTAGCTGTCTCTTGGAGAAACTGAGACTAGAAACATACCAGTTGGGCAATTTCATTACCCCTTCCGACGCGGTAAACCCTTTAAGGACATTCCTCAATCAAACAAGAGAAAATCATTTTTTTGGAGAAAAACAGGCTAAAATCCAGCAGGTTCTTGTAGTTCCCGCAGCAAAAGGAGGCTTGGAGCGCCTTTGAAACTCCCGGAGTCACAGTGCTTCAGGGCCCGGGCCTGGGGCGGAGCAGCGAGGCGCGCCGGCCCCTGGGGCGGCGACAGGAGGACCCGGCGCCGGGGGCGCTGCGCGCGGGACGCACTTCCGGAGTCGGCCGGCCGCGTCAGCGGAACGGGCGGTTCGGGCCTCAGCGTAAACAAGGGCTGTCGGCCGCTAGAAGCGAGCTGTAGGCGGGGCGGTCGGGCTGGAAGCTGGTACCGGCCCCCGGCGGACCCCCTTCTTGCCCCGTGCCCTCGCCGCCGCCCCCTGCGGTGACCCCGCTGCACCGGCAGCCGAGAGACACCCCTCGCCCAGGGGGCGCGGGCGGGTGCGAGCGCTGAGAGAGCTGCCTCTGCGCCGTCCCTTTCGCCGCCGTCTATTTCTTCCTTCGCCTTTGTCTTTTCCCCCGTCACGGGCGTGGGGATTGTTGAAGAAAAGTGCAGCCTCAAGATGGCTGATGGCAACGAAGATGTGCGGGCGGACGACTTGCCAGGGCCAGCCTACGAGAGCTATGAGTCCATGGAGCTCGCCTGCCCCGCCGAGCGCAGCGGCCACGTAGCCGTCAGCGACGGGCGCCACATGTTCGTCTGGGGCGGCTACAAGGTCAGTGTGTGGCCGGCCCGCGGCAGGCGTCTCTCAGCTGTGACCTGGGACCAGGTCGGTGGGCCAGGCGGACAGGCCCGAGCGGCCGCCTCCCGCATCCCCCGCCGCCTCCCGCATCCCCACTTCGCGACCCTATTCACTGGTTCCTTATTCTTTTTATTTTTTATTTTTGCGTGTGGGAATCTTCCCACGAGTCCCCCGACCTGTCCCAAGGCTTCTGGGTGGTTGTCACTTACACCTTCTCATAAAGCCCGCTTTCCTCCACCCACCCCCAGGCGCGTTTCTCGAGGCAGCCCCGGGCGTTATTTAATGGGAGGGTGCGCTGGGCGGTGCTTGTCTGCGAGACATATTTTGGTTTAAAAGTGTTGGGGTGTGTGTAAGAGAGTTGACGATGTGTGCTGTCACTCTTATCTATTTTCAGGCCAAGCTGGGGCACTTTGCCCTCTGGAGCTGGGGTAACTCGCCTCACCGATACCGTTGCCCACTTACGGGGCGACAGAGGTGTAGGAAAACCCCCTGGAATTCTGAGAGGTCGCAGAAATTGTCTTAAGCAGCCTTTCCGCCTGTTGGGGAGTCCCAGCAACACCTACCTGTGCAGATGGCCATCGCACTGAACATTTCAGGGCTATTTTCCTTTTGGTTTCAGCTGAGAAAGGGCTGACTTTTTAAAAAATGAATTAGAAAAACTCAACTAGTAACCAAAATAAATAAAATTATAACTATAGGGTGCAGTTCCTTGACCCCAGTCATAAACAGTGTAATTAGTTACCAGTTCAGAGCCAGTTGCATTTTTTTTCTCTACCTCTGACTGGGGACTCCTACCCGAGTCTCCTAAACCTTGCTCACTAGTTAGTTCTCTTGCTTTTTAGAACTTCTCATTAACACTTCATGTTGTAGAATTGTCTCATTTCATTTGATGGAGTGGCTCTATCCATTTCTACAAAACTATTCTTTTTAGTCCCTCTTGGTCCTAAAAATGATCTCCCAATTGCCTGAAATCTATTCCAGGACTTTGCTTTTGTGACTCTGACAGTAGTCAGCTTATGGTGCAGTTGACCTGATTATAGTTGACCTCTTCTGAGATGACTCAGAAAAGATAGATGGGAAAAACTGCTGTAGCTGTCTTGACTGATTTTGTTTAATCACAAAAATGCACGCACACACGC